>JABUQX010110944.1:0-36635 GCA_015478945.1 Trachelipus rathkii
CGCTCCAAAACTCGCGTCGAATATTGCTCTCTTCACTCTTTGTGTGCATATATGTTATCTTTCAGGATGGTGTAATACTGCTCTTACAGTCCTGGCATCTGCTCAATCGCGTACTCGTAATTTTCCTTTGGCACACCCCCCTTTCTCTTTCCAAGTGCTTCTAGATATTTATATATTCTGATCCACATTTTTTAATCTCTCCTACAGTCCTACTTCGACTAGTAACGCTCCTCCTCCTCATTCCCTGCTTACTACAGTTATTTCTGTTTTTCTGTCCAATGTCATATTCAATCCTGTTATTCCCAACTTTTCTGCGAACACAGCCGATTTGCTTCAACCTCTCAACCATCTTCCATCCAACACGCCAAATCTCTGCAATACATGATGTGCTACGGTCATCTCTTCTAAACTCTCTTTTTACACCTCTTGTGACTGTGGTCCAAATTGCTATTAACAGTATCTGTGCAAACAGCACATGCTACTCTGAGCGGTTACTCGTGCAGTTTTGTAGTCTCAAACATTCTCGTTTTTATATCCTGTTCTTACTTTTACTTATGTATTCCGTCATGTACTTCTTACTGCGCGTTTATCAGTCTGCGTCCAAGCTTCATAATTCCTCCCGGAAGCTCTCCCGGCATTTCTCTCTGGGTACAGAAATCAAACGCTTTCTTCAAAGTCTATGAAGGGATCTATGCCTTCTTTATTGTATTCCACATGTCTTTCCTGTTCATTCTTATAGCAAACATTAAATCTGTAGTATTTCTACACCTGTCTGTCCCATGACTGCTCTTCACGACAAATCTTTGCTATCTTTTGATTCTTAATTTTCTTCTAATATTCTTCATATAACTTAGCCATGTGCATTAGTAAAAAGATTCCTCTATATTTTTTACAATCTCTGGTCCCTTTACCTTAAAATGGGAACTATTATGCACCCTTCCGCAACATTCCGGCACTCCTCTCCACTCTAACACACACCTGTTCAGAAATCTTAGCATCAAGGCTTTCAGCCCTCTCCCTCCTGCAGCAACTCAATATTTATTCCATCCTCACCAGCAGGAGTTTTCCCGCTCTTCATTTTCCTTAAGCGTCCTCCTCATTCCTCCTCCGTTATACGTCCGCCTCTTGCTCCTCCACGTTTCTCTCTCCTCTCTCTCTCCCTTACTCTCTCTTCGCTACCTCCACATTCCGCAACTCATCAAAGTACTCTAATCCACCTTTTGTTTTTTTCCTCGGGGCTTACAATGTTTCTCCAGTTTTGTCTTTGATGTTACATACTCTACTCTCTTCGCTCCTGTATACGTTCTTGCCAATCTGAAAATCTTCTTCTTGCTTTCTTCATATCATCCATGCAGTTCTTTTGGCTAGCTCTCAGCAAACCTCTATTTTTGCCCTCCTCTTACTCTCTGCCCCTCATTTCCTTGCTTCCACGTACCGGCTGCTAGATTATCTATATTATATTATATATATATTATATATAGTATATATATATATACTATATATAATATATATATATCTATTAATAATATATATATTATGATATAATATATATTTATATATATAATATAGATTATATTTATCATATTATATATAGGTATTATATATATATATATTATAATTATGTATATATAAATAATATATATATAATATATATATATATATATTATAGTATATATATATATATTTATATATATAGATATTATATATATATATATATATATATATATAATATTATTAAGTAGTAATATATATATATATATATATATATTAGTATATAATATATTATTGATATATATATATATATAATTATATATCAAGTATATATAATGTTATCTTTAATGATGATGATGCGCTTGTGAGGAGGTCAGTAGTGCGAAGTAGTGTACTGGAACTGATGTGATTTGCAGAATTATACTAAAGTTCGCATGATCAGAAGGCGCGAGCTGAAGTGCGAGTGGTGAGATGTGTGGGTGAAAGGGCGTGTGGATGTGGAGGATTATATTCAACCGGTGATGAATGGCGTCGAGGGGTAGATGGCTGAGCTTGCGAGATCGGCTCGATGGGCAGGGTGCTATAGATCATGGCGTTAGAGCCAGAGGGGTGTGAGTATGACAGAATGAGTGGTATTTGAAGTAGCATGAACGGGCAGTTAGTTGAAGGAAGTACTCAACGGATGACGGTATATATATAGGTATATTTACAGAAATCAAGAATTCGTTGAGAAATCAAATGACATAGTTACTCTTTGATGAACAAAATAAATTTATTTTTATTATGCATTTAATCAATGTAGTAAAATCCTCAACATCCTCATTTTCAAAAGAGGATGCGATGCGGATGCGGATGCGGGATGTGCGTTAGGGTGGGATGGCGAATGCGGGCTGGTTCAATTTCAGGTGGGATTGCGGATGTCAATATCCATCAGCTATGAGATATTAGATAGGATATATATTATATATATAGTATAGTATATATATATGGATATATATAGTATATATGTATATATATTATTAATATATAGTTATACGTCAGTATAGATAACTTATAATAAAGTGGATAGTAATTATATATATAAGTATATATATATATTATATATATATATATATATAATATATATATATATATAGTGATATATATATAGATATATATATATATATATTATATAGTATATAGTAATATTATATATATAATAGTTTAATATATATATATATTTATATATATATATAATAAATATATATAATATATATATATATATTATAATATAATATATCTAAGTATATAATATATATATATAAGTAGGTAATAAAGTATATATAACTATATATATATATATAGTATATTAGTATTAGTATATATAATAATATATATTATAATATATAAATATATATATATAGTATATATATATATATATATATTATATATATTATATTATGTATATATATACTAAATATATATATATATATATATATAAGCTGGAATTTTTAATATTTTTGTGGGCTCACTAAGGCAAGTGGGCGTTGCCTACTCTGCCTACCGCCAAAAGCCGGCCACATGATATCATATATATAATATATATAGTATAGTAGTATTTTATATATATATATAATAGTATAGTATATATAGTATATATATATGATAGTATAGTATATAGTAATATAGTATTTATGTAGGAGATATATATATTATGTATATATATATAGTAGTAGTATAGGATAGTATATATGCTATAGTATACTATATTAGTATATAATAGATATACAGAAGTACCATAATCCGCGCGCACAGGTGCAATGTGCGTTAAGTTATTGATAAGCGGTTTAAGCTTATAACACCATTGCATAGAAATAAAATGAAAATAGCCCTGTGCTATCGAGACGAAGAGAAAATTTCATATGACTCGAGCGAGCGACTTCGAGATAGGCAAGCTTCACACCCAAATTATCACTCTTCTCACTCTTCTAGAATTTAAAGTTTCAATTTTTTTCCCTTTGTTTGCCTTTGTATCTAACAAATTAATTTAAAGAAATGGTTGTCGAAATATTGTTGCTCCTCCGACTCAATTTTAGGAACGATATTGGTTTTAAATATTAATTAAAATTTTAAAAAATTCTTGAAATCTCGAATCATTAACGCAGGATATATAGTTTTACCAATTACTTTAAAAACTTCGAGCTAATGCATTCTTTTCTGTAAATGATAGAGGACAAATCAACTGGGAAACATTCATCAAGATTCATCTTATAAAGAAACGATTTAAAGATTTTCTTTATTCATGTGTCGATTGTATCGTTCTTCCCAAGAAGATTCCTTCTGATTTTACTGGGGTTTTTTACTCGAGACCATCGAATCATATAATTATATGTATAATATATAGTATAGCTATATAATATATATATAAGTAGAGATTCTCTATAAAGTGTATGTCTATCGCTAGTGCAACGAAATTTAGTATAACCAAGTGCATATATATAGTATGATGTATTATTATATAGTATATGGGCTTGTCAAAATCTTATATAGTAGGTATATATATATATATATATATATATATATATATATATAGTATTATATATAATATAGTGATATAATTATAAATATATAGTATATATAGTATATAGTATTAGTATATATATATATATATATATATATATATAAATATATATTGTATATATTAATATATAATAGTAATATATAAGGGTATATATATATAGTGGGCTTAAGGTTACAAAGGAACAGAAAAAGGTATGATTTACAATATAAATTATTTATTTAGAACATTATCTTATAATACATAAGTTTTTCTTGATAGGAATTATGTATTTTAAAAAAAAGAAAAAAAAAACCGTAGTTTGTTATATATTATATATTACTTCTATAACTTTAAAAAAAAATTTCGAAAGTTTCAGATTACATTTTTCAAAAGATTCCCACTACTAGGATTTATAACATGTCATGGCCTCTAAATGTATTTTAGGTCTCGAAACGTAAACAGAAATTGTTTAATCGGAGCACATTCGAAAATATTTTGGTACTTTTTTTTTAGCGTTTTGTCATCTTTCTTAGAAAGGAAAATTGTTTTTTTTTTAGGGTAACTAAACTATATTATTATATGATATATATAGTATTAGTATATATATGAGTATATATATATATATATATATATATAATGTTATTGTATATATTATATATTATAGATTATATATATTAATATATATCTTAAGTATATTATTATATATATAGAATATTATATTAGTATATATATGATATATACTATTGTATATAGTATATAGATATATATATATATAATATAATATATATATATAGGATATGTAGTAGGGAGTATATATATAGTATATATGTTATATGATGTTTATATATAACTTATTTTATATATATATAGGTAAGTATAAGTATATGATATGTATATATATATATGATATTTTTTTTAAATATATATATATATATATATATATATAATATATATATATATATATATATTATAGTATATATATATAGTATATGATATATATATATATATACATATATATATATATATATATAATATATATATATATATAAATATATATAGTATCAGATTATACACGGCCATGTAGGGGGCTCGGCCGACGGGGAAACAGAGGGGGGACGAAGTTCTTCCCGCGTAGGGGAGGGGCGGAGGAACCGCGCGACACCCAATACCAAGAGCGGGGGTTCGGAGACAATCCCGAGGGGGGAAATAGTCTGACCGCTTTCGCGTTCCGGAAGGCCGAGAGAAGCCCGACTCCCTGCATCGTGTGGTCACCTTGGGTTCACACTTAGTTTAGAAAAAAAAAATTATATAACTAACCTTTATTTAAATGATGTTGAGAACCGTGGTAATTCAAAAATCGTTGGACCTGACGATGTTCTCCTTCCACACATATGCACAGAGGTAGCTTAACAGGAATTCCTTCTTTAAACCACTTTTTGGCAATTTTCTTTTCACCTAAGAATACATTATGGCACATTTTATTTCCATACATTAAATTTGCATACGTTAAGGTTATGTTAGGTTAAACAGTTTTTCCAATATTTTTACGTACCTTTGACCACTTTCCTTCTATCGTATTGGTATGAGCTCCTGTTTCTGGGTTAACAAAGTTAATGCTATGATTAACCGTTAGTACACTTTTTTTCTGTTAATATTAATTTGAATTCTTGTAAGAAAGCTAATAAAAGAGTGTCGTCAGCACATATTTCATAAATTTCATCTAGTAACATTTTTTTATCGTATAAATCATAACAAAAACTTCACTTCAGAATGTCAGATATATTACTACAGTTTACGAAAGAATTTCGTTTTCTTCTCCTAAAAAATAGAAAATGTTGCAAGAAAAACAACATTAAAAATATTCTTCATATATATATATTATATATATATATATATATATAATATATATATATATATATATATATATATATATATATATATATATATATATATATATATTATATATATTATATAATATATAATATTCTATATTTATTAGTCTTTACTTTTTTTTACCATCTTTCTTTTATACCAACTAAAAAAAAGTACCAGAAAATAGTATCACATAAAAGCATGGGCCTCTTGAAGTCATTATAAAATATAACATTTTTTTTGTTTGTTGTTTATTTTATACGAAATACATTGAATTTTTCTGTCTATATACAATATATATATACATAAAAATGTAAAAAAAAATTTTTCGTATAAATCAATAAAAAATATTAACTTTGTCGTTTCTATTAAATTTCGCTTTTTTTCTCGTGCCGCATTAGAGAAATCTGGAACAGCGTAAATGTACGCAAAAAATAGACAACGCGAAGGTAAGCGTCTTTTTACTTGAATATTTTAAAAAAAATACGAAATTTTTTTTGATTTGTTGTTTTAATACGGGGTTTTTGGGTTCTACATATTAATAAGTATATGTATACTAAATAAAAGTTTATTAAAAGTCCACGTACGTTTTCACTTCCCTATGGGGATACCTTCACCTATATACTAGTTAATATATATTATATATATCTATATATATACTAGTATATATATATATATAGTATATATATATATATATATTGATATTATAATATATATATATTATATATGATATATATATAGTAGATATATATATTTATATAGTATAATTTATATATAGTATATATATATATCAAATGCTTATCATAATTCTTGGAAGTAACAAAAGTAAAAAAAAATTTTCTTTTGATAGGATTGATTAACACAGTTTTCGGTTTTTGTCATTTGCGCTTACGCTGGGTAAGAAATGCTTGCACAGTTTTATCACTAAAAATTGACAAACGCTGGTTTACAATATTTTTACTCAAATAATGGGGATAAACTTGCCGTTACGGCCCTGCAACTAAGCTTTTTATACCGCCCTGTACGAAGCGATTTTCACACCGCTGTAGCTAAGCATTTTATATGGCCCTGGCAACTAAGCGATTCTGGAACGGCCCTGTACCGAGCTATTTTTAACTGCCGCTGCACTAGCATTTCACGTCCTGCACCGAGCATTGTTAACAGCCCTGGCACCGAGCATTTTAACAGCCTGCACTAACATTTGTACTGCCTGCACCGAGGCAGTGTAAACGGGGCTGCACTAAGCATTTTAGTACGGCTTCCTTAAGCTTTTTACTGCGCTGTATTAGGGGACATTTTTATTAAGACTGGTACTAAGTATTTTTATGAGTCTATAGAAGGCTGATGAGTCTTAAGAAATTTCGTAGAAGTGAAAGAAAGAACTATTGGAGTAACACCCATCGCATTGTGTCAGTATTAGTTTAATTTATAGATCTTTTATCGCTATATTAAAATTCTGGAGTAATAATGTAAAAATAATTATTTATTAGAAATATAATCGAATTAAAATGAATGTTTTCATAAATTTTATTTTTCTTTTACACTTAAAATAAAATTTAATTGATATTTATTTTTTATATTAATTAATTATTTGTTAATGCGAAATGAATGCATGAACTCAAACATTTAGCCGCAACCCTGAAGTGTGGGAAATTAAAGTAAATATTTTGATGTCAACATCACAAGCCTAGGTATATATAGTAGTATATGATATATATTATATATATATATATTATTATATATATATTCTATATATATATATATATATTTATATATATAATAGGTATATTTATATATACGTATATATTTATTCTAAACACCCTGTCCCGCATTATGCAGGATGGGTGTCATCGCCAGAATGTGTATTTTGATACTGCTACGAGTTGTTTATGGGAAGGGTGGATAATGCGAGGGGGATTCCCAGCTCCAAAGTCCTCATGTGCCTCTTTATTGACCACTGTGCAGTCGATCCACAAGTAGACCAAAGCCAAAATCATTTATAACAATAGCTTCTATTGTTATAAATTATATATATATATATTATATATATATATAATATATATATATAGTATAGGTATATTATAGTATATATATAGTATAGTTATATATTAAAAATATTATAGAAAAATTTAATTTTAGTTTACTATTAATTAATAAATATTATTATATAAAAATATATTAAATAAAATATATATATAATATATATAATAATATATACATATATATCTATTATATAAAGTGGAAGGACAAAAATATTAAATTCCTAAAGAAAATGGAAAAATTTATATGAATTACTAAAATCATCTTAACCTAAATTGTTAAATTTAATGGCCTGACATGAGAGTGAGCGAGGTCTGAGATAACATCTTCAATTTTTATTTCAATATTTTTCGATGGTATGTAGAGGAGGGCAAGTCCCATAAGTCTTTCATAATTCCAATAGTAAAATTTCTCAAGTTAGGTTTTTTTCAGAAGTCTTAATGTTGAAAAGCCTTCTTTCTACTGAACATTAAACACAGGTAATTTGCCAGTAATTTGCCAAGATGTAAATTATTTGGCAAAATTGTGGACTGCGAACAAGAAACGTGTCCATCTATCGCGGTTTTTGGGCGACCTGTCTGTGATGCCATTTCAGCTTCCATAATCCCATTCTGGCTTTTAACTAAATCATCATTTGGGCTTTCGAGATCTTTCCTTGCAAATAATTAGCACATCTTTGTATCTTCTCATCAGTGGCACATTAACACCTTTCGTATAGCAGAATTGCAAGGAAAATTTTAAAATCCTCTCTCCTAAATGCTGAATATTAAATCGATCCAAAGAATGTATACGAATGTATGGTGCGCTAATAAAGTGTCTGTGGGTCGGAAGTAGGAATGGTTGGGTCTGTATTTTGGGAATTTGTTAAATTCTTGGTACCGGCAATTTCAATATCTCAGTTTTGATGCCATATGGTTACACATTCTTCAAAAAATAGCTGAAATTCTAATGTTGGCATTTTCTCGTGATGGTTTTTCCAAGTTTAGTTTTAACAATGGGACTTACGAAATTTGTTTCTGACAGCGACGAATTATAAAAATTAATTTAACTTCTGCACTTAATATTTTAACGAATATGATACCTAAAAACATAAATTTATAGTGTTAGTTATAAGTTATATATAGTATATGATATATATACTAATATAGTATATATATTATATAGATATATATATATGTAATATATATATATATATAATATATATATATATATATATTATATAGTGATATATATTAGTATATATATTAGTATGTATATATATATATGATATATATTACTATGTATTATATAATATAATATAGTAGTATATAGATATATATATATATATAGATATATTTATATAATATATATTATATATATATATATTATATAGTATATATATTATATATTAGTAATTATATATAATATAATAATAATATATAATAATAAATAATATAATAAATAATAATATATAATATAGTATAAAATGTTAAAAATTTTAGAATTAGAAATTGATAAGAATTTCCTAATGTACTGGTACTGATATTATTACCGAGTATATTTGTCCATCATTAACGTTGTCAAAAATGAGAGAATCCAAGTAATTTTTTAAGAAACTATTAAGGTTCTGTTTTAAGACCTCTTTATATTTACCTTGTACAAATAAAATACAATATACCTTATTATGTATTTTGTATTTTATCAATGTATCTCTCTGTAATTATTAATATAATATCAATGTGACTTAGAAGGTTAAAGAATAATTTAATTTAAATAGGCGGATGTTGAATGATCTCTCTCCTCTCTCTCTCTCTCTCTCTCTGCTCTCTCTCTCTCTCTCTCCTCCTCTCTGTCTCATACACACACACACACATACCCACACCCTCTTAATCTATATCTATCTATCTATCTATAGTATCTATCTATCTTCTATCTAGTCTATCGATCTATCTATTATTTATCGTATCTATACTATCTTTACTATCTAATCTACTCTATCTTCTATCTACCTATCTATATTTCTATCTATCTATCTATCATCTGTCTATCATGCTCTCTCTCTCTCGCTCTCGTCTCTCTCTCTCTTCTTCTCTCTCTGATCTCTCTCTCTTCTTCTGCTCTCTCTCTCTCCTCTCATCCTCTCTTCTCCTCTCGTCTTCACGATGCACGTCGGGTGGAGGCTCGGGTCTCTAGGTGGGGTCTGGTCGTGGTGGCGTGTGCGATGCTAGTTGTAGGAGAGTGGGCTTGTGTGGTGTGGAGCTGTGGCGTCGGCGCACTGGATTTCGGATGTCTTGCGAGTGTTTATGAGTGACGGTGTGTGTGACTGCGCTCCTCAGCATGCTTTGCAACACACGCGTAGAGACGATTCGCGGGCTCACTGAGGCCGGGTGTCTCTCGTGCGAGGTTCTTCTCTCTCCCTCTGCTTCTCCGTTCTCGGCGTCTCTCTGCTCGTCTCTCTCGTCTCCTCTCCTGTCTTCGTGTGCCGTTCTCTCTCTCTCTCTCGTCTCTCATTATACTTCAAAATATAGTGAGAGAAAAGAAATTATTTCAAATTTAAAATATCAAACTAAATTAGAAAAAGCATTGCATTATTTTTATCGTCGTAAAACTAATGTAATTAATAAGTAAATAATAATGTAATCATATACTAAGCAATTTCATTAATAATGAAAATAGTTATAGATAATGATAGCGTAAATAATAATATTGAATAAAAGTAATTCTTAAAGACATAATATTATAATTCAATGCAATAACTAAAATTATATATAATCACTCGCTTGAATTTGGATGATGCTGAATATTTTGAAAAATGTCTGAGGTTAAAACACGAGGCTGGACGAGAGTGTAGAGGAATTGAGGGGAGGGAGGGGGGGAGGGGAGGGGGAGGAGGGAGGGGGGGTGGGCAAGGAATATGGAAGGGTAGGTGGGGAGGGGAGGAGAGGGCGAGTAGGAGGGTAGGATGGGGACGGTGGAGGGAGGCTGGGAGGGGGGGGGCGAGGGGTCCATCTTGCTCTTCGTCACAGACTGAGTGAATATGTTTTCGCAACAAAGAGATGGAAAATTTGAGAAAGTAGATATCACAGCAAATAAAAGAATTTAACCAGGATGATTTATTGATTACTCGATTGAAGGAATCTCTGACACTATCATTGCATTACGATATATAACGTATAGTATATTAATATATAGTATATATATATTGTTTATATAATTACTATATATATATAGTGTAGTACTGTTTGATGTGTATAGGTTTATAAATTTAATATATATATATATAGTATATCATCTTATATATATAGATATATATATCATATATATAGTATATTGTTAAGGTTTGTAGCTATATAGATTATATATTGTTATATATGATAATATATATAATATAAGTGAGTATGGTGTAGGAGCAGTTAGAGTGGTTTGTATGAGAAATTACCGTATATTATATAGTAGTATATGGTATATATCAGCTGTGATAAATACGGTTTAAGAATTTTTTTATAAGTATATACGTTATAGTAATATTAATTAAGTATGCAGGTGGTTAGATATTATAAATATATATAAGTATATTATATATATAGTGATGTAGTAGTTAGGTGTATATACTATTATATTATATGTTTTATTATAGTAGTATATTATATTGTGAACTGTATGTATGATGTGTTAAATATATAGTATATGTAGTATATATATATAGTTAATGTATATATTAGTGTATATGTCGTATTATTATTATTAAGACCTTTTTATTATATAATTTATTTAGGGTTTTATTAATTTGTTATGGTTTATGTATGGTTACTATATATATATATAGCGCTATATTTTACTATCTATATTATATACTTATAATCTAGTAGTAATATTGGGGTCTGCGTGCTTTCTATAGGTAATTACTAATGGGCAGGTCTTGTCGGCGAGACATTGACGCATTGTTCGATGGTGTTCGATCCTCCTCACTGCACTGGCGTCGCCCTCGGGTAAACAAGAGGTGCCTTGTTCTCTTCATGAAAATTGTGTGAATAATGGAGACTCAAGGATCACGATCTGTTGTGGTACCTCCTTAATTTCCATGGTGCGCCGCTACATCTGTTTTGTGGGAACTATCCTTGCCTAGTTTTTACTTCCTTGCCTTCTTTTAATTTCCCGAATATAATTTACATTTGCGTCCTTTTCCTCCTTATTTAAGGTCGCGCGTTCTGCGCCGCACTCTGAGGGAAACATTGCGTTAGGCAAGGGTTCAGGGTGGGTTTTCTACTGTTCCAATTTATTTTAATTTTTTATTTTTTACAGTTTTATGTACGTTTTTTTATTTTTTTATTTTTGTTTTTGCCCGCCTTCCTTTTGAAGAACGGGCATTGCCCGTGAGTGTTGGTATCATGTAAAAAAAAAAAATAATTATCGTTTGTAAAAATTTGAACAGTGACGCGCCGTAAAAATAAGTGGATTTGAATTATTGGTAGTTGTTTTTACGTTGAAACGTTAAGGTATTTGATTATTTAACTAAAGTACAAAAAAAAATTGAAAAATTTTTCTGAGTTAAAAGGATATTGATTTCAAATTTTAAATTTAGAAACAAAATGTTGAATTTCGGTGTTTTATGAGGTAGTAGTAGTTAGTGTAGTATATTAGTATATATTATATAGATATATATATAGTATATATATATAGTACTATATATAGTACTATAGTATAATATATTATATATACTATATTTTTGTTTAAAAATATAGTAGATATATATATATATATGTATAACTATAGTTATATATAACTATATATATTTATATATAGAGTAGCGTATACGTTAACGAATTCTATTTGTATTGTATTTTTAGTATTGTTTATATATATATGCATTTCTTTATATAAGTATATATCTTATCATATTGATGGTAGTATATATATATACTATATATACTTATTTATAGTATATATGTATATATAATATTATACTGTATATTATATATATATAGTATTAGTTTTATATATATATATTATATATCTAGTATATATATATGTATATATATATTTGATGAGATGAATTTCAGTGTACCATTTGGATCGTTAAATCAACTTCTCTTTTGGGTGTTCGAAGGCTGAAGGGAGAAGATGGTGAAGAACGAAGTATGGCCGTTAGGCTTCCAAGCCGTTTTGACATAAGAGGGCACACAATTATTTCAAGTTAAGCAGAGGACCGTGATTCAAACGTATTTTCTTTAGAGTTGTAAGTCCTTTTATTACTGGATAGAAGCTATGGATTTTGTGGTTGTGAAGGAAAGAGAATTTTTTGGCGATTGGTGTTTCAATGTTTTATTTGTTCGGCTGAAGAAGGACAGTTCATGAACAACAAGATCGGGTGGTAAGAGATATAGGGTGACATCGTCCTGGGCCTCTTAGTCCAAATATGCATGAAAACGACGGAAACGTAAGACGTGAAAGAAATTCCTTTAATCTATTTGGTTCTTGTTTTTGTGAAATTAACATTGTTGGAGGGAATCAGAGGAGTATATGAGCTCAGTAAGCATAAGAGCCATACTGGAAATGTTCATGAATCTTCGATTATAATCGTAAAAACTGCATATAATTTTTGTTGGAGTCATGAGTTGAGTTATTTTTCATTGAGGGTTCTTGAGGGCCCATATGTCAACGGAAGCACTGAGTCCCGTGCACTACTCCAGGGATGTGGCTTCAGAGGGGCTAAGCGTGAACTTCAGGTACAAGAAGAGCTCTCACAAGTTCATTGTGGTATATTAGGTCACATAACTATGCTAAGACTGGCGCGTAGTTGATCTTAAGTAATTGGGGACACTTCCATAGAAGAATAAATAGACAGAATAGGGAGCTTATCTAACATGCGGAGTTGTGATAATTTTCTTGACAATTTAGGGTGTGTCGCACAGAAGGTGATTAGTATAGAGAATTCAGAAGGCTTTGATTTTTCTATCGCGTCATTATAGCGATGAATTAGGTGAAATGCTTCCAACATAGTACCCAAATGGTTTGTTATCTTTCAGATTACATTGGTTAAAGTGGAAAGGAACAACAGAGCAAGGTTGTTGGAGTTGGTCCATTGCAAATGAACCAGTAAAAGGCATGGCGCCAGGCAAACACTTACTACTGTGTCTTGGATGTAGAGAAGATATGTAAGAGGATCGAAGGTTGGGGTATATTAGTCAGACCACAAGAAGTAGTAGGGTGAAGGGATAAGGTTTGGCATAGAGTACCCTGAGATATGGGGGAAAAACTGACGAAAAGCGCTGCAAATTTTAGCAGTCCATATGTGGAAGGCCGTACTTGGGAATAAAGAAGATGGTGATGGGTAGTTAGTGCGGGACCGACGTCTGAGAAATTTTTACGCTGACCGCCGTTTGTGACCGTTTTTTGACTGCTGTTTAACCTTTTTTTTGGCCCAAATTTGTTACGGCGGGGGACCTGATCACTTGGTCCTTTTTTCGGGCGTAGTGTGGTTGGGCCTTGGACTTTTGGGAACCGCAAGATTTTTTCGGCGAACGTCGTTGGGTTCCAATTTGGCGCAACCCCTCGAATTTTTTGGCAGCCCTAATTTTTGTTGGCAACCCGCCACCCTAATTTTTTGCAACCCAATTTTTCGGCAACCCTTGATGTTTTTGGCAACCTCCGCTGGATCGCGCGAGGCAAGGGTTGCGGCAAAACGAGCGTTGCGGTAGTTCAGCAACGTGTTTGATACTTCGTATTGGTGGGGGCGCTCGATACTCTAGTCTATGGGCTTTTAGCAGACGCCCACTAATTGTTTTTTCGCCCAGCTTGGTGGGTCACATTTTTGTCCGGCTACGAGGTAATTTTTTATATTACTTCATGTGTATAGTGGGGCTTGTAGCCGCTGGATGGATTCTTTTTGATGTCTTTCATGTTTGATGCATGGAATTTTGGGATCTGGTCCGTTCGACCGTTGGCTGATAGATTATCCCAAGGTTGGTGGCATTTTTGTTTGTTGGCTGGCGCACGGGGGTAAGTTTTATTGACTCCGCCCACAGTAGTTCTTGCAGGTTTATCGAGTAATGGCCTAGATGCCCAGCTCGACATAGCCTACATATTATGAGAACCGCTACACCACTAGCCTCGGCGTAGCCTTTCGCATCTGATGTCGGTTAGACACGCTGTGTACATAGCGACACTTAGCGGGCTCCCCGTAAGCCATGCGTTCCTTCGACGTTGACTAGTCTCATAGACTACACCTGTAAGGAAGTGCACTTAGGATCAGCCTGTCACGCGTGAGCGCTGTGACCCTCTACACCTAGCCTCGGCTCACCTCACAGCTTCTCATAGCCTATAACCTAGACAGCTTGGTAGACACGTATGTGAAGACTCCACGACAGTATCGCTTCCATAAGTAGCTCTGCACATCTCTTATCACCTACGACCTGAACTCGTCATACCGCGCGTTGGTGGCTAGCCTTCCTTCGTAGGCTACACCTATACATAGCCTACCGACGTGTCCCCTACATACACTTTGATGGCTAGTGTCTGGCTATTTTTCAAAGTCATTCTGATGTCACTACTTTTGAGCGATTCATCTTGATGTAACGTCATAGTTCAAAGTCGTCTTTGTTGAATGAGATGGGGTGTCCTATATTGGTTGGTAATGGTCTCGGAGATGGCGGGCTTTGGTGGGTGAGGCAGATTGTTTTGTGCTCGCCAATCAACGCTTTGAGGAGTATTCTAGTGAATGTTCTAAGAATGGTTTTAAGGCTGTTCGTTACGTATAGTCTGAGTGGTGTAGTTATTGCTTTGTGACTGTTGGGTTCTGATGAGTGCGCCATAGGGTGAGTGGCCAGGGTGATGGTGCCCAAGTGGGAGTGCCAATGTAGTTACGGACGCAATGGAAGTAGCCAAGCTGAGTGTCCAACGATGAGGTGCCATGAGTGCACGTTGCCCGGTGAGTCGGCAGCTGACAATCTAGTGCCAAGTGAATTGCCACATAGCTGCAACTTGAGTGGCCCCGGAAGGTACTGTAAACTTTTTCAATGCCTTTTTGCTAGGCCTGTAGTTCGACCCTGAGCCTGAATAGCCGCTAAGTGGGTGTCTACTCCTAGGGTAATAAGGTGTATGAGGAATCGGGAAGATGGTGTACATGATGAGTAGTCAAAATCTGCGCTGAGAGGGTAAGATGCTTCGCTACTGTGAGATACGTAAGTGTGTTAGGTATTTTTTAATAGTACACTCTTATAGCCATGACAGAAGTATGTTATTTTGTCTAAACTGGAGAGTTTAGCAGACAGTTGAGATAAACGGTGTGACGCGGGCAAAACGTTTTCCATGAGTCACCGGTCCGCGTTCCGCATGGTGGAACACCGTAGCATAGGTGATGGAGCCGGGGTCGCCGAAATCCTGCGGACCGCGCCGCGATGGCGCAGGCGCCAGCTGAGGCGCACCGGCGACGCCGCTGCTGCAGGTGCGCCGCGTGCTCGCCTGGCGGGCGCCCAGCACCTCCCCCTCGGGCGTACCCGCGCGGCGCGGCCGCGAGGTGGTCGTCGCGCAGACGGGCAAAGTTCGGAAGAGTTTTGACCGGGCGACGAAATATGATTATCTGTAAGTAAACTATTCAAAGGAATTTTTTCTAATATACTATGAGTCATTACGATTTTTCTACAATTGTACAAAATATTAATTATTCGTGTATTTTCTCAATATAATATCTGACTTCCCATTATAGGGCCTTTTAAGAGCGGAACGCACGTTAGAGGGGATTTATGTATGCTTTTGTTTTACTGCTTTACTGCTGTTAACTGCATTTAGCTTTACGTCAGGCTTTAGCTCATTATACATTACTACCGCTTAAAGTCAGTACGAGTCAGTAAATAATCATGAGAGGGTGTATTGAACGGGTAACACCTGAGGCGGGATTGGTATATGACTTTTGTGTGTGTGTTAGCTGCTTTAACTGCTTATAGCTAGCATGGTGTAACAGAAGCATTAAATTTGCTTTAACTTCTGCTTTAGCGTAGGGTGCTTTAGAGCCTTATTTTCTGTGGTCCTAGAATGGTTAAACTGGTTTGTTAGTATACTCCATGACGTAATATTAGTCTTTAACATTATGCGTTTTCTTTTTTAGGATTGTTGTCTTAGTTGTCGTGTTCTGGTGTTTCACTGTGGCATTGAGGTCTATTGTGTTATTTGTATTAATTGGATTCTATTTTTATTTTTTGTTTTGATGTTACTGGATCGCTTTTTTTATTTTTAATGGTAGAATGTTGCCAAACTTAACCACTTTGAATAGATGTTATTTACACGTGTATATATAAACATTTTTTTAGTTTTAAAGTATAAAATTTCGTCTGGTGCATATTATTATTAAAACGTGCCGAGAGTTGTACTGTGTTTGACTGTTGCTTTATAATGTAGCTATTAGAAGTTAATTCTCAATTTAGATTCGCAGTTATTTTAACGAGTTAACAGTAGTGATGATGTGGTGAGAGCGATATAGTGTTTATAACGGTGGAGTTCGAGTCCGTGCTATGTACATTTCTATGTAGCTGGAGCCTACAGGGATGTGGTGTCACCTTATCTACAGTGTATAAATATTTTGTTTAAGGAAAGATGGAGGAGATTTTGTTGGTGTGGAGAGGCGAAGCCGCCGTTGTGAAGGAAAGATAATATGAGGTGTTCATAGAGTAAAGTTTTATATGTGCAGTGTGGGAATAAAAATTTAGAAGAATGTTAGAAGATAGTGATTCAATTTTCATGGGCTATATACGATAATTCAGATCCTGCTGGAACAAATATTCATTGGATTACATATTGGCCGGCGATGGACATTAGTGGCTATAAATGCGTAGGAAAGGATCAAAATTATTGTATTAGAGATAGTGATGTGTAATAGCACACGGTAGAATTTTGAAGAGATGTTGGAAGATAGCAGAGAGCGTTCAGGTGCAGTTTATTCTGCGGTCAGCGCTCTTGATCACGTGCGGTTATCGTAGATGAATATAGTTGGTGTCTCTTGTGTTTTCATAATCGCAAATTTGTGAATATTTTTTTTCATACAAAGCAAGATGGATGTCGGAAGTTGTTTTTCTTTTGGTTAAACTAACAATTTCTGTTATAGTTCAGGTTTGTGGGGAAAAGTGCTGTGGATAACAGTCCGTATTTATGCGTGTTTGTTTGGGGCCGGAGAAGGACATGCGTCAAATTAATGTATTGGCAACTCAATTAAATGAAAATTATCAGAAGGAGAAATGGAGGTTCTTAAAAGTATGATAAAGTTGTAGGTTTCTTCGATCCCTCAACGTGGTTATTTGATGGTGTGTGAACTTCCGACCGCCAGAAACAACGGCTATCAGAGTGTTGCTCAGTGTGACTGCTTTCCGTACCAACATGTCGTCCCCGTATGATAGAATAGATGAAGGCTTGTGTATCAATACCGTGATAATCAATGGAGGGTTGTGTTCTTGAGCTAGTTCGTGTCTCAACGTAGAAGAGTGAGTACCTGGCTTGGTGATGGGAGTTGGTATCGCTGTCTTATAGAAAAATTTTAAAAAAGGTGCTTGAAACCTTTTTCTGAATAAACGTAAAGCTAATTAGTGAGGATGTGAAATTTCATTCAGTGTGTATCGTTGAGGTCTGTTTAAAATCTTAAAAAGGAAACTGTTCCTGGTTAAACAAACTCAGAACTAGGTAGATGGAGCTAGTTAATTGTACGGGAGGTGCGGTCCGAGTTTAGGATAGAGGTCGAATAGCTTTAGGAGTGCCGTGTGGAAACGAGATGAAGTGTGGCGTCATGGCGTTGAAAAAATACGGTACGTCGCACGGAGATAGCTTGATTCGTGAAAACATATAATGCAGAGATGAATTGGTGTGAAATAACTTAGAAGCATGATAGTAGCGGACAAGAGTGAGATTGGGTAGAGGGAGTGGTACCTTACCGTCTATCCGGATTGGTGACATATGTGGTTAAGTCTGTATGCTTCGTCCGCGACATTAGTACTATGGCGCATCGTGAGGACAATGAGTGGTCTCGAATGGGCAGCGACTGGGATTTATCTGGTAGACGTGGTTGTGGTAGGTCGTCGAGTGGGCTGCGTCCGTGTAGGAAAGATAGCGTTGTTTGGATTGATGATGAAAGAGAGGGTTGCTGTAACTTGTCCAATATAAGAGTGATTGAGAGCCGTGGATGAAAATGAATGTTATAACGAAATAGTCAGGCATCGTATCGACGAAATTAGTTCCTTTCAGATTCCATGCATTCACAACCTCAATAGAGCAGGTTATTAGCAGACGGCCCGAGCGTTTGGCCCGGAAAATCTCACAATCAACAGTTTACTCATTTTACTACCGATATCTGTGCCCATATACGAGATATTTACACGACCCGCAATGCATTGACATAACCGACCTCTTTCACATCAGGCACAACAGCTGTGGCACACAGAGAATCCTTTATAATTGTGAACGGATTCATTAGCACTTTTTCAGGCAGCTCGGATACCTGTAATAGGCTTTAGTTGATCAAAGGTTGAAAACAGGACTAACGTCAGATATGAGAAAGAAGTGTTACAGAATATTTATTCAGACATTAACATCCGCCATGAAAACACTGCTCTTATACCAGAATGCCATAGCCCATACAACAAATTGATGATCTTTAAGACATGCAAGCCTTCATCCATGCCCTAAGTATTCGGCTGTATCCGCTACGCGTAGTAATGTAGAGTATTCCTAATGAAGTTAAAAAGCTTGAAGTGGAAAAATGCAGATAAATTGTAAACCAATATCCTAGAGGGAGAGCTTACCAAATAAGGAGTTGAAATTAGCTAATTAGCTTTATATAAATTTTAAAGACCAAATTTTGTTTTGAATGAAGCAGGGCAGATCGTAATTGATAGATGGAATAGTTAAAAGGATCATAATATTGTTGGAATTTGAATAGGCTGATGTCTTCAGACGTAATGGAAGAAAGACACTGTATAAAGATGGAATGATATCAAACAAGAATGTCAGACTATATTTAATTTTTCCCCAGAAAGTTTATTTCTTAAATAAATACAGGACGCGCTTAGCCAGACTTTAGAATAATATCCCCGTTCGGCCAAGACCCTGATTCAAGTCATCAGGGCAGCTGTTTACGGAGCATGAGGGATAATTCTGAAAGATGAGTAGAGATTTAAAGACGGTGTACCCGTAGAGGACGAACAAAGGATAAAACGAACCTTATAATAAGACATAGTTTGGATTAAATCGTAAATTATGTACTCTGGAATTCACATATTTATTAGTTTATGGTGTTTGGTTTGTGGTATAAGTAGACGAGTGGTTGATTGTTAGAAGATGCTTTTGGTCGCGTAGCTGCGCGTGTTCTTTGACTCAACGCTGATTCCGCTTGTAACCATCCGAGAATGTAGGATACATGCCTGGTGGGAAATTCTTTTATAATTTATGTTATTATGGGTTATAGGAGAGGTAGAGTAGGCACTATAGGTCAGTAGGAAAGGGCTCCGCGCTTACTCGGCCTGGTGTGGGTCAAAGGTAGACAAACAATCGGAGGCTGAAAGGAGAGTAGGTGTGATAAAGATATGTATTTCCCTGGACGGGACTTGCATTAATATGGGTTATCATCTGAGTGGACGGGCAATAGTTTTGGGGGATTCACATATGGTGTTTGCTATTAAGGAATCCACACTAATATTTGAGTAGTCGCCCAAAAGAGAAAGAGTTATATAAGGAGCATGATTTGGGTGAGGGTTGAAGGAGCGCATTTTCTTTCTAAACTCATTAGAAACCTCGTATAGGTCGCCGACCACAAAAGAACTTTTCGCCTACGCAGATCTGGGTCGCCAAAGCAACACACGGAAAAGCGGCCATGAGGTCGGTCCGAGGAACATAGAGAGAAATAAAAGGCAAAAAAAAAGAAAAAAAAAGGTGGAGAAGAAGATATATTGGTTGCTAACATACGGTCAGTGTTGGCGATGATAGTGCATAAGTGTGGCTGTAGTTTTAATTCGGGAAAGTCGGGTTAAATACAGGTCGCTTATATAATGAAGGTTTGTCAATTATAATATCTTTTTGGATACGCTAATTGACGGTATAGTCTAGAAGTATAATATTCTTTCGCTGAGATATGATAAGAGGTCCCGATAAAAAGCATAAGATGAACAGAGTCAGAGGAGCTGTACAGTTGCGGGGCAAGGCTGTAGGCTGTGAAAGTTTTAGAGGGACGGTGAGGGGAACAGCACGTTAAATCGCATTTTGGACCAGATTTCAGGGAATGGGAAGTTACAGGGAATCGAGTATAGTTTTTAGGAGATGCTTGGGGCAAGGTAAGTATAGAGCTAGTTTTACGGTCAGCGACATGATACAGTATTCCGTAAGCAAAGCGGGGCAATAGTGTGAAAGAAGTTCCAGCGTACTATTGAATATGAACGCGCATGCTAGGGGTATTTTACTATAAATGAATACTTACTTTTAGAATATATTGATATATGGATAACGCTGGAGATTCTGGATTTTCCCTTATAACAGGTTTAAACGCGATAGAACTAAAAAAAATAAGTCAACGTCCTTTAGGAGGATGTCAAGCATAAGCTGAGGAACGTATGAGCGCAAGGGGGTGAAATAAAAACAAAGATAATAATATCACAATTACACCACAGGGAATAAAGGAGAAAAAAGATTGGTAAGAGTTTCCAGAGAGACAGAAAGGTTTAGAAAAAGGATAGGGTAAATCTCGGTTGGGGACTAATAAAAGGGTTACGGAACGTTTTTTTTAATAATCACAATCAGAACGAGTCTGCGACATGATCAGATGAGGAGTCGTGAATAGTTTTTAAAGTTCTATTATATAGCTGGAAGATTTTACAATGGTGAAAAATAAAAGGGCGAATATTTATAAACAGGAAAATAAAAAGTAAAGTTCTATCCTGTAACTCATGAATATAAGATGAGAAAATATTAGCTACGAGAGGGAAAGGAAAAAATAAAATAAGCAGTTACTTGAGAAATGGAGGGGATATCCTGCAAGTTTAATAACCTTATAGTAAACAGCAAGTGAAGGTTAAGAATCATTATAAGCTTTGTTCATCTATAAATATGAGGAGAAGTGTAAGATTCATTTAGTCTACTCTGGCTTCTTCAGAGCTCCTTGGATTTACATCTGATAATACTCGTCGGGATTTTACACTGTGCTAATGAAATCTATAGCAAACTTGAAGAGAGAGGCATCAGAAGTAGGGTATTATGTGAATGATTTAAATGACGGCTGAAGGACCTCAAAATTTCTCCACAATGCTAGTTCCTGGCGATGGGGGTGTACGAAGTGTGGTAAGAATGTGTTGAACACTATATACACGTGGGAGAGATCCGCGTATTATCCTGAAAAAGGCAATACAATATGGCCAAAAAGAAGACTGAATCGCGACACCGTAACATAATTGCTATAAAGAAATACTCTCTTTGTAAGACTTTACTTGGAGGAGTCATATTGTTATGTAAATGGGTGCCTGCTATTTTTAGTTCATTTAATATTTTTCTGTTTTGATATGAGTATTATGTGTAGGGACTTGGTATAGCAAACTGAAATGCGGACCCAATGAAAGATGAAAGTAATAGAAAATTGTTTAAGTTTCATAAGAAGATGTAACTGTACGAGACGAGGGCATGTTTTTTTCTGTCGAACGAATCGACCATGAGAGCAGTAAATGCGTAACATATTCGTCAGACGTGATGCATGAGGACAGTTGTTTGGATATACTTCATGATATGCCTACTATTGTTGAAGGAAGGGTTATCTATCTGTGGAGATTAACCGGCAATGACTCCCCATGTAACAGAAAAGATTGAGGAGCAGAACGAGTACTGCTGGCATTGATACATGTACCCGCGCCCTGCCACGAGATGCTGCAAGTGCATCCAGGTATGGCTTGATGTAGTATACAATAATAAATGTTGGATCATACAATATGTAGGTAATATACTAAGCTCCTTTATAGAGTAGTGATATTTTCCCAAGAGAGAGTAAGAGTTATATACTATTCGCCTATGTTCATTATCTACCTCTGAATAGAACAAATTTTGAACTCTGTACGCGTGCATATAAAGATGTAGAGAGGAAATCCTTTGTTCCCTTTCATAGACGGGACATTGCTGTGAAAAGTTCCTATTAGAAAGAAGCAGCCGATGTAACTAAAACATGATGGACTATTTTTCCAACAGAGTTGAAAATCTTTCCTGTGTGCAGTTGGAAAACCTTCAAGAAATTTGGGGGAGTGTTAAATTATATATGTATAAGTGATGTAGTCAGCTATATTTATTCATTCATTAACTTACTCTCACAGTGTAAAGATAATATAAGAAAGAAGCTCCGTTGATAATGTATGGTGACAGAGTATTCGTAGGAACAAAATTAGAAAAGAGATATGGACTGGGTGAATTTTTCCCTAAATTGTGGCGAAGCGCAATGCCTTTATTTAGAAGAGGAGTGAATATATAGGTAAAAAGCTATAAGAACAGGGATGCATACTATACAAGATATAGTCACCGGAGCTAACCTTCGTCTTTAAAAGGACGGATTGCAGATGTTTCAGATGAAATGTTGGATAATGTTAATCGCAAAATAAGACGCAAGATGGCGGGACAAGGCAAAGGTCGCAAGAAAATGGCTGTTAAGAAAAAGCTTAAGGCAAAAAGACCTCTTAAGAAAAAATGCATTGATGTATTTGCTATTTAATTACTAATTGGCAAAGAGTACTAAAAGTGCAGAATCCGGTAACGTAAACCACTTACACACTTACTATATATACACACACACACACTAGGCTACTTACAAACTATATTTTAAGAAAAAATGTAGTTGCCAGAAATATTTAAAATGTATAAATTTAATAGGATTGAGAAATTGAAATGAGTGTGCTCTTACTTCCATGTCTCATATATCATATTACATTAATACTAGTTAATAAATTTAATATTAATATTACATTAACATTATTGATATTAATATCAATTAATATCAATTAATATTAATATCATTAATATTATATTAATAAATCTTAACTAGTTCTGCATTATAAACCCCAGGCATCTATTTAGAAAGACACTCCAACTTACAATTAGCCTTGATTGTGTTTATATACATTTTATTACAATAAAATGTCAAAAATCATAGAACATTTAATAATCTTAGTGACTTTTTTAATCTTAGTGACTTTTTAATTTTAGTGACTTTTTAATTTTAGTGACTTTTTAATCTTAGTGATTTTTTAATTTTAGTGACTATTTAATCTTAGTGACTTTTTAATGTAAGAACTTTTTAATTTTAGTGACTTTTTAATCAATAGTGAAGCTTCTGGCAACCTTTTTTATTATGTTAAGATTGCGACTGTGCATCAGAGGGACAGGTAAGAAGGTATTCATTGCATTAAGACGGATCTGTGGTACTCTTAACACAAAGGAATAAATTAACTAGAGAATTTCTCATTAAGAATCGATCCAGGGACCTTCGCAACACTAGTTCGATTCCTTATCACGTACTTTGTGATATTGATTTCAAAGTTGAAAAATTGAATGTATGAAATCAGTGCAACGAAACCGAAGCCAAAAAAGTTTTGAGGTGGAACCGGTGCAGGACCTGGAGCGAAAAAAAATATTTTGGGTGTAATTGAGGCCAAAAAATTATATTACTGTGAAAAAAAGTGATTGAGAGCCGGAGCCGGAGCCGGAGCCAGAATCAGAGTCACATAATTTTAAAATAATGGAGTCGGAGTGGAAGCCAGAGCCGGAACCGGGACCGAAACCGGAGCCGGTGGAGGTGCTGGAGTTGTTGTTGGAGCCGGCAAAATAAATTACCGGCTCCGCAGACCTGTACTAAATGTTCAACTTCAATGATCTTTCTCTTTATCATTATTATCATTATTTTACATTTCTGGAATTACACCAAACACATATTTCTGCGAAATAATTTAGTCAATATTATTGGGCAAATAATTGAGAGCAAAAAGAATTACTCTTCTCTCTCTCAACACCACAGCGACACACACACACACACACACACACACACACACCACACACACACACACACACACACACACAACTCTCTCTCTCTCTCTCTCTCTCTCTCTCGTTCATTAGAAACTACTGGTATGCAATTTAAATTATAGTTTTTATGTTTCTGAAGAAATGGATTTTCCATTTTGACTAATCCTGTCGGTCCTAGTGGACCTATCTGAAGAGGACATTAAATGTAGAGTAATGAGTCTCTAAACTGTTCAATGTAAGAAAAAGAAAATAAAAGAAAAAGAATATTGCTCCTTGATGGGATAAAAACAAGATAATGTTAATCCAAGTAATTTAAGTAATTTAGATAGAAAGCTATTTTTACCATTCACATCCTCATATATGGTAGAATGGTTGTATTGTAATTTTGTATGTGATTTACAACAGGGGGGGGGAATACAGACTAGATATAGATATTACGGAACGATGAGACTCACCAGTCACCACTGAAGTTAACTAAATTATAGACTGAAATCAAGAATATTTGTAGTAAAACTCAAAGCTAAAGGATCTTTCTGATTTAAAATTACCAATTTTGAAAAATTTTATTTATGCATTTTAGATAAAATTAAAAAAAAAAGTTAAATTTAACATTATATTATTCTAAATTTTTAACACCAAATTGCTTTTTATAAGAAAGGATAGCATCAAAATTTTGAAAGGCAAAAAAAATATTAAACACCATATTATTTATGCCAAATCATTTTAGAAACATCATTTTAATATTATTAGACAAGTGGAAAAGAGCAATAACGTTTAAGGTTAAAATCCTATATTCCTTTAATTAAATAAATTAAACAGAAAAAGGGTTAAATGTTAAGCTTAAAATTTAATAAGTACAAGTAAAGGATTGAGCTGAATAAGATAAAGTAATTCGAAAATAAAAAATATTGTAGTACTAGTTTCATATTATTATTATTATTATTATTATTATTATTATTATTATTATTATTATTATTATTATTATTATTATTATTATTATTATTATTATTATTATTATTATTTTGTTAATAGTTCCACAATATAATAAAACGATGTAATAGCCAATAAAAATTAAAATTTAACATATAAAGTAACTTCACAAATGTGTCAAAAAAGTTCTATAAAAAGACACAACAAAATACTTCATCTAAACTTCTCCAGAAGAAAAATCATGTCCACTTCTCAGAAGAGTAAAATCTTCTGTGACTCATTCATTTAAAAATGGGGGCCAGGCTTTGAGATCAGCAATTATGGGATGAGAAAACGGGTGCTTTAAAAAACTACGCTTGAAGCGTCTTTTTTGGGACGTGATGGCCTCGTGGATAGAGCATTCGGTTTGTTGTTAACTTTCAGCAACGCGGAGTCAACGTTCGAATCCCGCTGACGAAGAGTAAAATCCTCTATTCTGTGACTCATTCATTTATATTATGGACACTCCCCTTCCTTATTGAAGTCTATAGCATTGGAAGTTTTTGAAGAAGAAATTTTTCGAATTTTTCTGGTTATTTTTACTGTATCGCGAGCGATACAACATTAATGTTTCAATGTTGGACATACTTTGATGAATGAAATTTGCCGCCACTTTAAGTAAAATTCATTACTCGTTATTGTGAGTACAAACCACAAATATTCAGTTTGAAACCCTTAATTAATAAACCCTTACAAAAATTATATTAATAATGGAAAGTGAAATTAGCCAGAAAAAATCTACAAATTTCTTTCTTCAAAACTTCCAATGCTATAGACTTTCAATAAGGAAGAGAAGTGGCTTCGTAATATATTGAACTCTCCCACGTCAAAACTAAAGACATCTCAAAAATTAAAGTCAACTATCATCTTCCTTTAGCACAACATTAATTCCTCCTCCCTTTAGCACAAGAGATTCTTTTGCCGACCAGACCATCTAGGTTTGTGTACCAATTTGACTACCTGAGTCAGAACGTTACGTCAACAATATTGGATACAAAGACGATAGATTGTCGGATAGGCACATCAACATCGCTACAAATCCCAGTAAAATCTTTGTACACTTCCACACGAACATGGTCATAAAGGTCAACCATAGTAATAATTTCCCACAAGACTTCACAATATTATGTGGATCGTGTGAAATCCAGAACTTAAGCATTTTGGAGGCCCTTCTCGCATCAAACCCGTAGACGCAGGTATTAACATAAAAATTTAAATGAATTATCCATAAACTTAATATTATTTGATTTAATTATTGTATATAAGTTTAATCTAAAACACACTCATTCATTTTGTTTTTTTTACAAAATACGTTTTCTTGAAGATGTCTCAAGAACCGAGACGAAATGCATAAGGAAATCAATGTAAATATTAATATTTTACTTCTGTTTGTAAATTATTTTCAAGAAACAGATCAAGTTTGTTGCACAAAAACAAATATTTTCAACCTTTGATATTTATACCAGAAACGTTGCATATTTTAGATTATTATTATTATTATTATTATTATTATATTATTATATTATTATTATTATTATATATTATTCAGTTATTATTATAATTATTATTATTATTATTATTATTATTAATTATTGATTTATATTCAAATAGATTGTAGGTACATATTGACCTCGCAAAAGCTTTTCATATCGAAGTCTTGGGTATTGGCACAGAGATTTTGACTTTCTAAGCCACTGAGATACTGACATTTAGATCCCTTTCTGGTGGGTTGTTTAGAATAATAATATGATATATATAATATATATATATATATATATAATATATATATATAGTAATATATATATATATATATATGGATATATATATATATATATATATTATATATAGGTATATCATACGGGTAGATATAGTAGTATATATATAATATGTAGGAGTACGAATCAACTTATATCTCGAAACAAGGGTTATTGAACATCTTTTCTTAGGATAAAAATCAATTTATCTGCTAAGAACTATTTTTTTTTAAACCAAGTTAGCTTGGAACCTTCTGTTTGAAATGTAAATAAAACCAAGTTAGATTGGAACCTTTTGTTTGAAATGTTTTTAAAACCAAGTTAGATTGGAACCCTTTGTTTGAAGTGTAAATAATATCAAGTCCGCTTGAAAACCTCAGTTTGACCATGTATATAAAAATCTAGGATAGCCCTAGAAACTTTTATCTGGAAATGTATATAAAATAATCTTCTGATAGAAACTTTTAAAAATGTATATAAGAAAATCTTAATATTAACTTTTGGATACAAACTCTTGATAAAGGATTTGTGGGTATAAAACTTGTACGGTAAAATTTTGATGCAGCCTTTTGATAATCTGCTTGTACAGTATCTTTGATGATGATTGCATTTTGAACTTAATAAAGACTATTTTTTCTCAACTTTCAACTCACGAATTTGAATGTTGGCGGATAGCGGTGCAGTCAGAATCTCGCCATTCAAGTGATCGTATGAAAACTCAAAAGGGAAGATTTACATACCAACATCGAGTCATCCGTTTCAAACCGGATAAGTCGTCAATCAGGAGTTTAATGCAACTGGGAAAATAACATTTACTTCTTTGTATTTCTCAAGGTTGTATTTTGTTCATATTTTCATAAATGGAGCTATTTATTTTATTGATAATTTTCTTAAATAGTTTTTTTTATTTAATGATATTATTCTTAAAGGGAGTTAATTATTTTATTGATTAAAAAGCTTTATAAGAATTATATTTTATTCATGAAAAAATCAATTTTGACTTTGATAATCTTTTTAGCTTGATATTTATTTAAAACTAAGCTAAAGATTGGGTATTAAAATTAGTAATAGGAATTGTTAAACGAAATTGAAGATCAAACAATTGGAAAGGAACATAAATTAATTTTTTTTGTGGTGTAAGTTACAAGCGCCAATATATATATATATATATATATATATATATATATATATATAATATTATATATATATATTATATATATATATATATAATATATATATTATATATATAATATATATATATATATAGTATATATAATATAATATATAATAATATTATATATATATATATATATATATATATATGATATCTATATATATATATATTATATATATATATATATATATATAGTAATATATTATATAAAATATATTATTATATAATATATATATGGCTCGCCAGCTTCCAAGCTAGGGGGAGGGCAGCTTAAATCTTAGAGCACTATATATATATATATATATATATTATATATATATATATATATATATATATTATATATATATATAATTATATATATAATATATATAATATATATATATATAATATATAATTTATATATATTATAAGAAAGATGACATAAAAATAGAAACATTTTTATGGAATAATTTTTTGAAAAAACTATTTAAAAAATTATTTTATTAAACAATAGAATAACCAAATACAATATGCAATGATTGAAAATTCACAAATTTAGAGCAGTTTCAAAATTGATATTATTAAAAAAAGTAATTTCCTTGGCTTCAACGCAAATTTATCAACTACTGTTGGAATAAAATAATCATACTTGTCAAACACAAATTTTCTGTGTGCACACTTATCATAGCCAGTCTGTTTAACCTGTCGTTCTTCCATAGTACTTCGCATCCCAAGTTTTGATCCTTCGCAGAGTACTAAAAGAGTGGTTCTACTGTACTGGTGGCGCATGGGCGGACCGAGCCCATATACTCATTCGCAATTTTTTAAGTCGCGGAAGTAAGAGTTCAGTAATACCTATAATAGACTTGGGAGACCAAAATCACTTTTAGTTTCATTAACTTCACAGCATTTTTTGTCACACTTTCTCAATATTATTGGATCACATACAAAAGTTGCTCTTCTTCTATCCTTCTAACAGTGGTAAAACACACCTATAAACTGAAGCTGTCTTTTCCTTTTAACCATAGATTGTTTTGAGTGCATGTGGAAAGAATGTAGATATATCAGTGCATAAGCAAGTGTATTTTCAGTAGAAAAATCGTAATTCCCAAGAAGAGGATATAGAATCTAGATACGGAAGTATTATTTAGAGAATCTTCTACCGCATACACGGAGAGCATAGAGGGAATATATGTTAGGGGGAATAGTTGACATAGACCACGAGGTGGCAACAGAACAAGCTACACAATATATTACACAGAGAGATATAGAGAATCTTTCAGTGTCAAGTATCAAGTTGCTCGGCGATTTGATTAGCACTAATAACACCTAATCGGTGAATTTTTCTTCATCTTTCCGATGGCTCTAACCATTTCCACAATATGGTGAATGTGCTGCGAGGTTTTGACGATATTCCACAGGTCTTGGATTGGAGAGCATTTACAACTGGCTCTAACTATCGAAAGAGTCTTCACGATCGAATATCATAAGCCATGACATGAATGACGACTTTACATGGCGCTGAATGCAACTGAAAAGCGCATTTTTTTCCTTGTGGCGGTATTTCCTTCATGGAAAACTATTCTAATGCTTGAATCATTCGTACATAAGTGTTTCCTTAAACATGATGCATTTGTGTCGTTCAGAACCATCTGGTCTGGCACAGGTTTTGGGAATGTTTGGCATTAATTTTCTCTCAAGACCGACTCGCGAAAAACGTAATAAGTGTCTCTTCATAGTTCCACAGTATTGCGGATTTCTGTATTGTGTTCAATGATAATTTACTACTAGAATTTAGTTTGTGTGAAGAAGCATTGAAAAACAAAGTTTTTTTATACTTTTTTCCGCAATATTGCTTGGACACCTCCTCTCTTTGTCCAGACATCGTAAGAACAGCCATCGAAAACCCAAGCCCACCATTTCCTCGGGATCCAGTTCTTCGGTCTGACAAAATCGGCAAAATTGTTTTCGCAATGGGGTTTTGCGTCAAGCGCTTTCAGTTCTCCAAAGCCAATAAATTCCTCTTTGGACTTCATCTGATTTTTGTCGAATTCCGCGCAACCCTATGGATAATTGTCCTTTCCAGAAATATCAGTTGGCTTCATCTACTAATAAGCTATACGCGAACACTTCCTTTATACTTATTAACGATGCTGTGTCCTTTATAGTAGTGCCACATAGAAAAATGATCTCATTCTGAATCTGAACTGATTGGTATGTGGCATTTTTTTCTTTCCCCTTTTCAAAATGGTTTTTCAAAATGACTGATCTCCGGCATCTATACATAAATCGCAAAATCTTGCAACACTCCCGTCATCATGAATGCTTACCCCAAGCGGTAAAATCGCGCAAAACGAACTGGCAAATCACGCATCTTCAAATAATCATATATTTTTATATATTATTTTATTCAATATGAACATTTAACATATATTAGAGCAGAGTAAATAGAGAGAATCAATTATATAGAGACTACCAGCGCCTGAGATCCCTTAATACCCAATAATAATTGACGGTAACGTATCAGAGGAGAGAACAAAATTATATGACACTTTTTATAGAACATTAATAAAACAACACTGTAGGTATTATACACACACAAACTCTAAATTGAGAGATTTAATAATACACGAGGATAGTATTATATTTCCATGAGAGGGTGTACGATAGTAATCTTATAAACTCAGGATATTCATATATATTATACACAAAAATATTATATAGGCATATTTTCCGGTATCTATCACACAGATCATATTTTGACATGACTTCCTTGAAACTTGCTTGTCATGTCTATATACCCAAATAGTAACGAGAAGTATATTTCGATTTTTTGAGTTTTGTGCTCAGCCGTTTGTCCAATTTCCAAACCCACTATTTTTGGGTTTTGAATGAAAAATTTGCGATAATTTTTTTCTGGTTCGGGCGAAGTGGATTGAAATTTTTTCAGGGCATATGTTAGTCGGGAGAGATGCACATGTTTTTACTTAGATAATTTCTTTGTATCATTAGGTTTGATTTGTTCTTGGAATAAGCTTTCAAAAAAAATTTTTTTTTTTTAAATTTAAAAAAAAAAAATATCTAAGTAAAAATAGATGGATCTCGCCCGACTATACAAGTGATATGAAAATTTGATGTTGAATCGGACAAGAATAAAAAAAAAATATCGGCAAGTTAAAAATTAATTTGGATGTCTACCGGCACATCCTGTAGGAACAATCTTGCAGCTTCAACAGCAGTTTTTTGCCACTTTGTGTTTATATGTTCCTTACAAACCACATGAACAACTTTATATTTAGTAAAAGGTCTTATTATTTAAAGAGCCTAGGACGCCCTCTGACCTTGAATTTGGTGGAAATAAATACAAAACTTGCAAAATGCTCCCTTTTAGGGCCTGGTGGTGGAAGTATGTCAGCCAAGGTGAATATGTCTCCAACCATTCATATTTGAATTTCCTCTTTAATGGGTAGCATCTTCCAAAAATTATAGGTCTTAGGTGGAAATCCAATATTCTTTCAGTAACTGTTTCTTTTTCTCAATCGAAATCATAGATACATAAAAGCTTTTTTAATACCAATTGGGTCATTTTCGTGACTGTCCATCCTACTGAAATGCTAGCTCCGAAATCTGGACCCATATCTTGGAATTACACCAGAAACATATTTCTGCAAAATAATTTAGTCAATAATATTATCATGCAAATAATTGAGAGCAAAAATAATTACTCTCTCTCTCTCTCTCTCTCTCTCACACACACACACACACACACACACACACACACACATACACACATCACACACACGCACACACACATACACACACACGTTCATTAGAAACTACTGGTATGCAATTTAAATTATAGTTTTTATGATTCTGAAGAAATGGATTTTCCATTTTGACTAATCCTGGTGGTCCTAGTGGACCTATCTGAAGACGACATTAAATGTAGAGTAATGAGTCTCTAAACTGTTCAATGTAAGTAAAAGAAAATAAAAGAAAAAGAATAATGCTCCTTGATTGGATAAAAACAAGATAATGTTAATCCATGTAATTTAGAATGAAAGCTATTTTTACCATTCACATTCACATAGTATATGGTAGAATGGTTGCATTGTAATTTTGTATGTGATTTACAATAGGGGGGGGGGGAATACTGACTAGATATAGATATTACGTCGAACGAGGAGACTCACCACTGAAGTTAACTAAATTATAGACTGAAATCAAGATTATTTGTAATAAAACTCAAGCTAAATGATCTTCCTGACTTAAAATTACCAATCTTGAAAAATTTTATTTAATTTATTTTAGATAAAATTTAAAAAAAAAAAATTAATTTAACATTATATTGTTCTAAATTTTCAACACCAAATTGGTTTTTATAATAATGGGTAGCATCAAAATTTTGAAAGGCAGAAAAAAAATATTAAAAACCTTATTATGTATGGCTAAATCAATTAGAAACATCATTTTAATATTATTAGACAAGTGGAAAAAAGCAATAACGTTTAAGGTTAAAATCGTATATTCTTTTAAATAAAATAAACAGGAAATGTTTAAATGTGTTAAGCTTTAAATTTAATAAGTACAAGTAAAAGATTGAGCTAAACAAGATAAAGTAATTCGGAAATAAAAAATATTATAGTACTAGTTTCATATTATTATTATTATTATTATTATTATTATTATTATTATTATTATTATTATTATTATTATTATTATTATTATTATTATTATTATTATTATTATTATTATTATTATTATTATAAAATAATTTCTGAAAATAATTTACAACAGAAGTAAAGACCAGTTAAATTGGTACACAACGTGATGGTTGTCGGGCAAAGCATCTCTTGTGTTAAAAGAGGATGATAATTGTTTTGACTTATGGTCTAGTTTGACTTTAATTTTTGAGGTGTCTTTAGTTTTGACGTGGGAGTTCAAAATATTACGAAGCCACTTCTCTTCCTTATTGAAGTCTATAGCATTGGAAGTTTTGAAGAAGAAATTTGTCGAATTTTTCTGGTTATTTTTACTGTACCGAGCATACAACATATGTTCAACTTGGTCAACTTTTGATGAAGAAATTTGCAGCATTAAGTAAATTTTATTAACCACTAGTTATACATACAACATTAGATTAGAACTTATTATCCATTAACCTATTTCATCGAGATAAAGCCATCAAATGCAAATATACATTTATCATATCAACTAATGATAAAAGGGACGCTCAAAAAGGAGGGCTGATTATATTATTGAACTCCCAAGTCAAAACTAAAGACACCTCAAAAATTAAAGTCAGACTATACCACAAGTCAAAACAATTATCCTCCTCCTTTAGCACAAGAGATTCTTTGCCCGACAACCATCACGTTGTGTACCAATTTGACTGCCTTGAGTCAGACTGTACGTCGACATATATTGGATACAAGACGAATAGATTGTCGGATAAGGCAAGTCAACATCACTACAATCCCAGTAAAATCTTTGTACACTTCCACACGACACATTGTCAATCAACCATAGGTAATATTTTCCAACACTTCACAATATTATACGGATCGTGTGAAATCCAGAAACTTAAGATTTTGGAGGCCTTCTCCATCAAAACCAGTAGACCAGGTATTAACATAAAATTTAATGAATTATCGTTAAGCTTAATATTATTTGATTTAAGTATTGTATATATCAACTAAAAGTCTAAAACACACTCATTCGTTTTTGTTTTTTTTACAAAAAACTTTTCTCTGAAGATGTCTCAAGAACAGAGAGGAAACGCGTGAAGAAATCAACGTAAATATATCTTTTACTTCTGTTATAAATTATTTTCAAAAATTATTTATTTTGTGCAAAAAACAAATATTTTGAACCATGGAAGTGAAATCCAAAACTTTTATTATTTTTACTATTATTATTATTATTATTATTATTATTATTATTATTATTATTATTATTATTATTATTATTATTATTATTATTATTATTAATTATTATTATTAATAATTTTATAATCTAAACTCTTATTATATAATATTAATATTATTATCTTTTAATTATTATTATTATTGGAAATAATGGCTCCCTATTATTATTATTATTATTATTATTATTATTATTATTATTATTATTATTATTATTATTATTATTATTATTATTATTATTATTATTATTATTATTATTATTCAGGTGGCCTCTGTCTCATGGTATTTGAAATCGCAAAAGCTTTTCATATCGAAGTCTTGGGTATTGGCACAGAGATTTTGACTTTCTAAGCCACTGAGATACTGACATTTAGATCCCTTTCTGGAACCTTGTTAGAATAAAAAATATATATATATATAATATATATATATATATATATATATAATATATATATATATATATATAATATATATATATATATAGTATATATATATATATATCTCTAAAAATTTTTTAGAAAAAAAAATATATATATATATATATATATATATATATAATATATAATATACCTATATATATATATATATATATATATATATATATATCTATATATTATATATATATATTATAATATAATATATATATATCTATATATAATATATATATATATATAATTATATATATATATATAATATATATATATATATACGCAGTATGAGTACGAATCAACTTATTATCAAACCAGGTTATTGAAATTTTTCTTCGGGATAAAATCCTTTGTCTGCTAGAACCTTTTTTTTTAAACCAAGTTAGGCTTGAACTTCTGTTTGAAATGTAAATAAAACCAGTTAGATTGGAACCTTTGGCTTAAAATGTTTTTAAAACCAGTTAAGACTTGGAACTTTGTTTGAAAGTGTAAGACGAAAATGCCCAGGTCCCACCTTGAAAACGCCCAGTTTGACATGTATATAAAAATCTAGGATAGGCCTAAAAACATTTGTCTGGAAATGTATATAAAATAATCTTCTGATAGAAACTTATAAAACTGTATATAAGAAAATCTTAATAGTAACTTTTGGATACAAACTCTTGATAAAGGATTTGTGGGTATAAAACTTGTACGGTAAAATTTTGATGCAGCCTTTTGATAATCTTCTTGGACAGTATCTTTGATGATGATTAAAATTTGAACTTAATAAAGACTATTTTTCCTCAACTTGCAACTCACGAATTTGAATGTTGGCGGATGGCGGTGCAGTCAGAATCTCGCCATTCAAGTGATGGTATGAAAACTCAAAAGGGAAGATTTACATACCAACATCGAGTCATCCGTTTCAAACCGGATAAGTCGTCAATCAGGAGTTTAATGCAACTGGGAAAAATAACATTTACTTCTTGGTATTTCTCAAGGTTGTAATTTGTTCATATTTTCATAAATGGAGCTATTTATTTTATTAATATGAATTTGTCTTAAATATGTTTTTTTATTTTAATGATATTATTCTTAAAGGGAGTAATTATTTTATTGATTAAAAAGCTTTATAAGAATTATATTATATTCATGAAAAAAGCATTTGACTTTGATAACTTTCTAGCTGAATATTTATTAACTAAGCTAAAGATTATGTAGTTAAAATTAGTAATAGGAATTGTTAACGAAATTAATAAAGACCGAAACTATTGGACAAAGGCACATAAATTAAGTTTTTGTTGGTGTAAGTTAACACGCCCCAATATATATATATATATATATATATTTTTAATGGGGCGTGGATGGCCTAGTGATTAGAGCATCCGTTACTGTTAACTCAGCACGCGGAGTTCAAGTGTTCGAATCCCGCTGACGGAGAGTAAAATCTTCTGTGGCCCCCATTCATTTAAATGGGGGCCAGGCCTC
>JABUQX010110945.1:0-2500 GCA_015478945.1 Trachelipus rathkii
GGGGAGAGAGAATATGCATAGATAGGTCCATATCTTAAAATAGTAACAGAAGTACTTCGATTTTTGAGTTTTGTCTCAGCGTTGTCCAATTTCGCAAACCATTTTTTTTTTTTTTGAATTTTGAATGAAAAATTAACGATAAATTTTTTTTTCCGTTCAAGCGAAGTGGAATGAAATTTTTCAGGGCATGATGTAATCGGAACATTTGCATGCTTTTTTTGACTTAAATAATTTTTTGTGTATACTCAAAAGAAATTTTTTTTAAAAATTTTCGAAATTTTTTTTTTTTTTGAAAATTTGTTCCAAGAACAAATTAAAAACTAATGCATATAAAAAAAAAAAATTTTAAGTAAAAAATGTGCAATCTTCCTCCTGACTACAATAGCCCTGAAAATTTTATTCTCACCTCGCTCGCCCGAACAGAAAAAAAATTATCGCAATTTTTTCATTTCAAAATCAAAAAAAAAAGTGGGTTTGGAATTTGGACAACGCTGAGCACAAAACTCAAAAAAATCGAAAAAGTACTTCTGTACTTTTTTAGATTAAGTGGACCCTATTATACATATTTCAAGTTTGAAGTCATTTCGGAAAAATTCTGGAAGATATTACGAAGAATGTCAAAAAACATGAAAATTGAAAATTGAAAATTCTGAAAGAATGACTACAGACACAGAAAAACACCGGAAATCAACGTTTTAGAGTGCAAAAAAGCTACATTTTGGTGTTTATAAAGTCAAAATCGGCTGAAAATTCCGAATTTATGTCCATTTTTATTTGGGGCTGAAATGGGGCTCGTCCCAGGCCAAAATTGGATCTGCCCCTTAAGCTAGGAAACAGCGATGATGAAGAGAATTTCCAGCAGAACAGAGGTGGCAGGAAAGAAGAAGGCCCGCAGTGAACCAGTCTGGAGTTACTAACATCAACACAAACCTCATTTGCCCGAACATCGCAACCCCTTTGTTGCTATCGAGGCGTCGTAAAGTGGTGGTACGCGCGTGGATATTTCCCGTCGAGCCACTTGCCTCTACAGTACCTTATAGAAAAGGGTATAAGCACACACTATCGCGCCGCAAATATAGGGTCAAGTGAACTAGAAAGTAGGGACAGTTTATTAGTCTTTTGGCCTTTGACTCGACCCTATCCAAAAGTCGGATGAAACCAGAGCCCCCGCCCCCCACAGATATGAGAGCAGTACTCCATACAAGGGCGGATGAGAACCTTGTATAGTTGGAGTAACTGAGAAGAGAAAAAAAGTCTCGCAGTCTAAACAGAACTCCCAGTTTCTTTGAGGCCACCCTAGCAGCCACTGTGATTTGAGGTTTTCAAAACATTTTTTGTTTATGTTAAGGCCAGGAATGTTTATATTGTCAACAAGGAGAAGCCGAGAGAACGCGTCGAAAGAGATAGAAAAGTTAAGTGTCTTAGAGAGGGAGATTTGAAGTTGGGTTTTTTAAAGAATTAAATTTCACAAGCTGAGATGACCCAACCATGAAATTCTATCCAGATCAGCGAGAATAGAATCGGAAAGATTAAGACGAGAGGCAATTCTAGAAGTAAAAGAGGGAGCAGAATTGAAATGAGTTGAAGAATGAAGGGTCAGGTCATCGACATATGAGTGGACAGAGTTAGATTTGCAGGTGAGAAGATCATTGATGAAGCAGGAATAAACGTAGGAGATAAAACAAACCTTAGGACACCACTATTGACAGAAAAAAGAAGAAGTCGCCCCCATCAACAACAGCCAACATTGAGCGATTTGAAAGAAAGCTAGCCATAAGTAAGCAAAGAGAAGAATGAAACCCAAAGGAGGGGAGCTTTGAGAGCAGTGGACGCGTGCCATACCCGTCCAAAGCTTTGGATATGTCAAGCGCCACCACAACAAGTCTTTCCGTAGTTCCTAAGGGCGGAAAACCATAAATCTGTTAAATAGGAAAAGTATATCGCCAGTAGATCTCGAGCAGCCGAAAGCCGTACTGGTAATCAGAAGAAGGGAAAGAGATTCCAGGATAATCTAAGAAGTGAAGAGTTGAGAAGGGTTTCAAAGATCTTAGAGAGAATATACAAGTGAGAGCTATAGGGCAATAGTTTAGAAGGATCAGAGCAGCATCACTTTTTCGGAATAGGGTTGGACATATGCGCCCTTCCAACACTGAGGAAAAGTGCTAGTATGAGGCATAGAGAATACATGTTGAACGAGGGTGGGATCAGCAGCGGAAGCACACTTCGTCCTCAAAACTTGATAGGAATGCCATCCGGGCCAACCGCCTTCCTAACGTTCCATAGATTTCAGGAGCTTATGCACCCGATCAAATGAAATGACGGGTAAAGACATAGGGCACTTGAGAGAAGAGGTAAGAGGAGGAATGATAAAGACATCTAGGGTTGAATTAGAGGAAAACAAGAGGCCAAAGAGATTGGTCTTTTCAGTTGGAGTATTAACAACAGAATCATCAAAGCGAATAAGAGGAGGAAAGGATGATTTACAGAAGTTGTTAGAGAT
>JABUQX010110945.1:10000-15000 GCA_015478945.1 Trachelipus rathkii
TATATAATATATTATATATATATATATATATATAGACTGTTCAGTAGTTCTTAACTACAAATAAATTGGCAACTATGGCTCTGAAAATTTCACTTCTTCAGCGCTCGTGCAGAACCTCCTGGGGGAAACATGGAAACACAAGGACATGGAGGGGGAGAGGATGATGTAGTATTAGTTTAACGGGTGTTTAATTACAAAATTAATAAATGGTGTTTTTTCTTCCTTATAAAAGCATGCTTTTATTTTCGCACTAAAGTTTACTTTGCAAATAAATTTAGCAAACACACCGGCCGGCGAAAAGTCGCAGGCGCAAAGGCGAATAGGCGCTGATGTGAACAAAAAATATAGGCGCAATAGACGCTAGGCGGCACTAGGTCTGGCGCATAGGCTCATAGGCGCAGGCAGCACTTTAAAAAAATTAATAAGCGGGCCCCAGCTGTTGATATATATATATATATATATATGTATATATATGTTTGAGGATTTTTATATAATATATATTATATATATATATATAATAGTATAATAATATAATATATATAATATATATATATATAATATATATAATATTATATATATATATATATATATATTATATTATATATAATATATATATTATATATATTTGAATATAATTATTTTATATATATATATATATATATATATATATATATATATATATATATATATATATATATTTCTCACCTTTCTCACCAATCTCCTGTAGATGCATGCATCCGTCAGTTGTCCTGCACGAAGCTCCTCCATCGCCGTCGATCATCGTAAACTCTTTCCTCCTCCACCTCCTCCATAGTCATCCCCCTCCTCTCCACCGCTCTCTCAACACCATCCCTCCACCTCATTCTCGGCCTCCCCACTCCTCTCCTTCCCTCCGGCTGCCACTCATAATTCCTTTTCGCACACCTATTTGCTTCCATTCTCCTCATATGTCCGAACCATCTCAACTGTATATATATAATATATATATATATATATATATATATATATATATTATATATATATATATATATATATATATATATATATATATATATATATATATATATTAAGTATATATAATATTATATATATATATATATATATATATATATATATATAACCTAAAAATGCACATCTTTTGCATATGTAGATAGAAATATTTCATTTTTACATAAAAAAAATTAGAGCTCACTTTCATTTCATTTCTTGGAGGCAATAGAGTCATAAATGGCGATGTGGATGAAAATATCGATGATTCTACACATTTTTTGTTTATTTGCATAAAAATTTTAATTAAAAAAAAGTTTTATGTTTTTTTTATCATATATTAAAAAAATATGTTGTTTTTTGGGGGTTTCTCTAAAAAAAGTTGCATTGTGTTTTTATAAAAGGCTTTAAAAAAAATTTGTTTGCATGAAAGTTTGTCTCAGTCATCCCTTTGAAGATGTATGCATCAAATATAATCAAACAATAACCTAGTTTATCAAAATAAAGGTTTAAATAAGGTTAAGTAAGCCGTGAAAAATTTGACCAACGTCTACCAACTATGTGATTTTTAAAGAGGTCTACAAAGCTGCTATTTAAATGTAAATAATTTAATCTAACATGCACAGGATTTATGTATGGAGCATCTAATTTAGCCAAATAATCACTCACAAAATCTAATTTGTTTGGGAGGCACTTTTATATATTTTTTAATTGAGAGAACAGACTCTTCGCTTACAAGTATGGATTGGTAATCATAAATTTTCAATATTGCTCCAAAGCCATAATTAAAACAATGTGATTTAATCTTCAACAAATAACTACTTTACAAGTTAATTCAAATTTAAGGCAACACACTCCAAGTAACAAGGAAACTTCACAAGGAAACTTCAACAAGCTGTAAGGTGAGTAATAAAATAAATTCAAATAGCATAAGCTAATAGGAATAATTAAAATAACCGTCTTCATAAATTACTTAGGAAAGATATTGGAAAAGTTCTTTGCAGAATTATCCGAAAGGTGTAAATAGAACAGTTTGTGACTGTTCCTTCCAAATTGAGACGTCTATTTTAATTTCAGAAAAAAGTAAATAGCTTAATAACTAAAAGTTTAAAATTTAAAATCAATAATACAACTCACCTAAGGTTTAAGATTAATACTTGGATTGAAGCTGTGTAAAGACTATATTAAGTTATATATATATTATATGTAAGTTGAATAGTCTTAAGTTTCTGGTCAGGAAGTAATCTACATAAAGAGTTTTGATCCAAACTTGAAATTAGGTCAGGGATTAGAGTATAATAGAATAGACAGAATATACCTAGCCTAACTCACGCATGGACTATTGTTTAGCTTCTATGCAATTAAATGAGATTGGATAATACAAGGTCTACACTAAAACTATTATTTAAACTTAAAATAATTATACGTTACAAATTAAACATTCTTCCGAAGATGGAGGCGACTAATTTAATCACAGTAAATTGCAAAGGCTACATTTTAATTCTTGGCGTGGATTCCGAACTTGTGTCCAAGTTCCTCTTTATTTATTTTCAAAAAAAAATGCCTCGCTGTTGCCCTAACCAGCAATTTATAACCAAAGCCAAATTAAGTCTCCAAACCATAGTATAAAATACAAAGGGGCAAGAAATTTCTTAATTTTTTGTAAACAGTTTAATCGCGCCTAGTTCATCGAAAATAATAATAATAATAATAATAAAAGTGATTAGGACAAAAAATGCAATATATATTATATATATATAAAAATATTGTCCTGTTTGCACCAAAAAATTTCAGGGATCGCAATTTTGATTAAAGAAAGATGGCTGACGGAATTCGGAAAATGTATCCAAACAATTCTTGTTTCACTCCATGAGGATTACCAGTTTTGGCGGGTGATGTAGGATGTAATAAAATTCTTCTTGTAAAAATATGTTCTATTCTGACTCCATAAGATGAAATACGATCCCTAAAACTTCAGGATAAATGTAGGAATCACTTTTACTTTATAAAAAGAAATAATGTTGCAGCAGTTAAACGCTCTTCATTCGTTGAGTTCAAAAAGCGGAAGAGCGAACGAAGCATTAGTCACGGCTTTTGCAAAAATCGATGTTGCCAGATAAACAAAAACTACTTTCAGATGTTTAAACTGCACTAACATTATATTGTGTTTTCAATATAAATTTACTAACGTTACATACGTGTTAATACAGTATTAGGTTATAGGCGAATGCTCTAGTCCACTGAGTCTAGGAAAAAGCAGAAAGAGCGAAGCGAAGTTATTAGTCAGCAGCTTTTGCAAAAATCGGATGTTGCAGATATAACAAAACTACATTCCAGATTGTTTAGAACTGCATTAACATATATGTGTTTTCAATAATAAATTTCGTAAATTTACATATATGTTAATACAGTATTAGAATTTAAAAAATGATTTTAAGAAATGAATCTATAGTAATGCATTGCAACTTGGGGGCAGCAGATTCTTTAATCTAGGTAACGACTCGGCCAACGAATCTGTCTGCCACTCCTCGAACTACGTTGAGTAGAAGGAGGTATTGAAGCAGAACGAAGAGAGGGCCCGGAAGGTCGAGTTGTAGGCACATTCGGTGCAGGTGTGGCCATATCGCGTGTACTAGCACGAGTACTCGGACGAGGTTGTGGAGCTGAAGTTACCTCATCTGTTGTGCTAGACGGTTGAGCTAAAGCTGGATCAGGAGATAATGGTACTAAGGGAGGTGGCGGTGAGATAGTAGGGAGAGAAGGGGGAGGTGAAACAGGAATGTTGTAGGTAGGAGTCGTGCTGAAAGGGACTGAAACTGTTCTTGGGAACAATTCCGAATCCGGAGTATCAGGAGGATCGGACTCGAAGAACGCTGGCTTAAGACGGTCGATTGATACGACCTCTGTGCGTGTGGGACGCTGGATGGTAAAAAACTTCTCCTTCCGAAGTAACACAGGAAAAGGTCCATCGTACTTCGGTTGGAAAGCAGTGCGGTGCGAATCATGCCTTACAAAGACATGTGTGCATGTAGAGAGGTCCTTAGGTACGAAAGAATGCACTTTGTGGTGACGAGTAGGAGTCGGTCTCCACGACGAAGCACAGCGCCTTAAGCGGGTTAGATAAGATAATGGGTCAGCAGTAGGAGACGGAGAAGATTGCGAAAAGAACTCTCCGGGAAGCCGAAGAGTGGAACCGTAGACAAGTTCTGCCGCAGAACATTGCAGATCCTCTTTGATGGCAGTGCGAATACCTAGCATTACCAACGGAAGAGCGTCTGTCCAATGTTCCGGTTGTGGATGAGCAGCCAAGGAAGCCTTAAGCTGACGATGGAATCGTTCTACAATTCCGTTTGCTTTTCGATTAAAGCAAGTGGTATGAATCTTTTCAGAACCAAGGAGGCGCATCAAATCTCTCCAAAGATAAGATTCGAAGACACGTCCTTGATCTGTAGTGACAGAGAGAGGTATGCCGAAACGAGAAACCCAATGCGTCATAAAAGCTGTCGCAATGGACTCCGAAGAAGCAATAGAAAGGGGAATGGCTTCGGTCCATCGAGTGAACCGGTCGATACAAGTAAGAAGGTAGCGTTTGCCATTAGAAGGAGGAAGAGGTCCTACAATATCTATGTGAACCTTTTCAAACCTGTCACCTGGTGGTAAGAAGGAGCCAAGAGGGCTTTTAGTGTGCCTCTGGACTTTAGACCGTTGACAGGAAAGACAATTGCGTGTCCACTTCGTCACCTCGGCATTGACGCCGGGCCACACAAAGCGTGCTGAAACCAGCTTTCGCGAAGCCTCGATGCCGGGGTGAGAAAGGGAATGGAGATTGAAGAAGATGTCTTTCCTGTATGAAAAAGGAACATATGGACGAGGAGTGGAGGTTGACGTATCACATAACAACTTCCTCTTGATACCCGGGAGTGTTATCCACTCTAGCCGTAAAGAAGTTAATGTGGGGTCGATGATTTCGTCCTCTTGGAGCTGTGCCATAGCTTCAAAATCTATGATTGGAA
>JABUQX010110945.1:20000-29014 GCA_015478945.1 Trachelipus rathkii
AAGTGCACTCGCACAAACACAAGATGGGCCGGAAAATGTAACATTGGATTGAAGTACTATAATTTTAATTATATCTATATTATGTTATGTCTGTTTTACTTTTTGGAGTAAAATTTTGCTGAGAAAAGGTACACCAGCCCACCACACACACACACACACACACACACACACACACACACACACACACACACACACACACACACACACCCACACACACACCACAACACACACACACACACACACACCACACACACACCTACACACACACACACATCTACACACACACACACCACACAAAATATCAGCAATTTGACAGATAATTTTGTATTTCCCTATCTATCTGACCTACTAGAACATTAGAAATATAGAGATAGTAAGAAGCTACATGGGTTTATCTAGATTGTCCCAGCCAACCTAATAAAACCAATCACCAAACATGCTCAAGAAAATTAGCAAAGCACCCAAGGGTTGTCAATAACTTACATTGTATACACAAAGTCTACAACTAAAAGAAAACCTATAGCTAAAGTACATTCTAATCACACTATAAGTTGTATGTTAATATATTTATACTTTGGTAATTAATTTATTTGACAATTTTTTTCTTTTGAATTTTTTTAAGCATTTTTCCAGTGTTATTTAGCTATAATCTATATATTTGTGTTTTAAAGTTGGCAACGCTGCAGTAGCTTGTGCTTGTACTCTTGTAGACTAACCAATATGTGTATTTGAATATTTGAAGGGTTTACTTTTGTAAAGGTGTTAAAAACAGTAGAGCTATATAATATTTCCAACGGTAAAAACAAAAAAGTATATATTTGAAATGAAGGTAATAGAAGGTTTTTTTTTTTAACTGCCTTAACTTTTTTTGCGTTCGATACTATTAAATTGAAGTTTCCTATTTAACTGTCTAACAAACTAGCAGGGAAAATATTTTGTCAATAGTCTAGGAGTACTCGGCCTTCTGGAATTTCGTTCACATCAAGAAATATTGAGAGGAAATGTGTTTTAATTTATGAAAAATATATTGGTAATACTTGAGTTCAACGGATTCTGACGAAATATCTTTTTTCCGATAATCCTTTTTTTTATATCTCTTTCGTCCCCATGTAAAAGTATTAAAACAGTAGTTCCAAACTCATAAATTTTTTTTGTTTAAATTCTTTTTAGGACCCGTTGTGTGTCTACTTAACCAAACTTATCATAACCTTGCTGATTTTTTAACATAAAAAGAAATGATAGGCTATATGAAAACAACGAATAATGTTGCTTATTAAAATATCAAATTTGGCAATTTATTATTAACATTTGGCAGTGTTGCTTCTAGTAATATCAAAACATCTATTGATTTTTTAAAAAATCGATTTTTAGAATCTGTTGAACTCTACTATTACCAAAATATTATTCCTGAAAGCCAATGTCAAAACATTTAAATACCAAAGTTATTTACATAAGCTAAAAACATAAGAAAAGGTAGACAGTCAAAGATACAGGGGCCTATCAATACTGGGGAATTTTTTAATTTACACGAAAGAAGCCACAGCCAATATCCAGCCCCAACCTTATATCTCTTAATTTTAATATTTTCTCTCCAACAGCTCCATCCTACCCTACGCGATTTTTCTGGCACTTTGATCGGGCCGATTGGGTGGCCTTGCGTTACTTCTATGCTAACTATAATTGGAGTGACTGCTTTGATTAGTGATGCTTCAGCTTCTGCCGATAAGGTGGGAGCTGTAATCGTTGATGGGATGAGCAGGTTCATTACTTCAACTAAATCTTTCTCTCCTCAATCCATGGTTCGATCGTACTTGTTCTCTGGCCATTCAGGCTAGAGACAGTGCATATCGGGAATGGAAAAATTCTAGTTCTCCTATCACTCTTGCTAACTTTCATTCAGCTAGAAATCATTGCAGGGATACTCTTCAACGAGCAAAGCGGGCTTTCATCAAATGAAAGTGCGCTAACCTCCTTGGTTCTCCTACTGATAAATCTTTCTGGCCTCTTGCCAAAAACATCTCTAACAACTGTAAATCTGCCTTTACTCTTATTCGTTCTGATGGTTCTGTTGCTAATTCTCCAACTGAAAAGGCCAATCTCTTCAGCCTCCTATTTTCCTCTAACTCAACTCTGGATGATTCCGGCATTCCTCTTCCTCCTCCTTCTCTCAGGTATCCTATGCCTTTTCCTGTTTGATTACATTGATCGGGTGCATGGGCTCCAGAAATCTACGAATGTTAGGAAGGCGGGTGGCCCGGATTGCATTCCTCCCCGTGTTTTGAGGGAGTGTGCTTCCGTGCTGGCCCCTACCCTCGTTCAACTATATTCTCTGTCTCAATTAAGGTTGGGAAAGGAAAAAAGCTCGTTTTTTTTAAAACTAGTATTTATTGCTCATAATCTAGATCTAGGAAATTCTGAAAATTTGCCAAATGAGAGAGATGATTATGCTAAGGCAGCTAAGCTTAAGAGTCCTGTTACTGCCCCTGCTCCTTCACCACTGTCAATTTTTTTTTTTTTTTTTTTTTTTTTTTTTTTTTTTTTTTTTATTACTCACTGCAATACTTATAAGACTGAAATATCAGACTTATCAGTCATATCAAAATTAAATGTGGCTGATCACGCTGATGAGCCTAGTGATAATGAACTTGACAGTAGTCAGTACTCAGTAGTGACTGGGGTCTGGGGAATGTGGGGACTAGTGATTAGTGAATCAAATGGAAAAAGTTGATTATTCGCACAAAGCAAATATTTAATTTAGTCATTCACTCATCCTCCTTTTTTACAATCTTGTTATAATTTTAATATCAATATTGTTATTAGCTATTTCATTTGTATCCCTTAAGTCACTTTTGAGTTTTGTCATTCAGACTCATTCTATATAAATATAATATACATTAATATTTAAAAGTAAATTATAAATATGATTATATGATACAAATCTAAAATATATAGTTAAATTAGTAAGTAGAAGCCTACAAACCGCAGTCTGCAGGCTACAACCTACTGTAAATTGTAACAAAAATAATTGATATAATATAAGAGAAAGGTAGTTCTGCTATTTTATAAATCATAATGTAATATTTGTTTAATTTCAAGTATCCTTATATTTGAAAAATGAAAATACTCAAGTGAAATATCATATTAGCCTCCTTATATTTTTGAAAATATATTTAATGAAAAAAATGAAAAAAACTGAAAAAACGAAAAAAACACGAAAAAAACATGTTTTTTTCATGAAAAAAACATGATTTGAAAAAAACGTTTTTTTTTCCCAACCCTAGTCTTAATACTAACACTTTCCCTCAGTGTTGGAAGCATGCACATGTCCAACCGATTCTGAAAAAAGGAAGCCGCTCTGATCCTTCTAACTATCGCCCTATAACTCTCACTTGTATTCTATCTAAGATCTTTGAAACCCTTCTAACTCTCATTTCTTAGATGATCTGGAATCTCATTCACTTCTTTCTGATCGCCAGTATGGCTTTTGGGGCTCGAGGTCTACTGGCGATATACTTTCCTATCTTACTGATTTATGGTTTTCCGCCCTTAGGAACTATGGGGAGACTTGCGTGGTGGCGCTTGACATATCCAAAGATTTTGACAGGGTATGGCACGCGTCACTGCTATCTCCAAGCTCCCTTCTTTGGGTTTCCTCCTTCACTTTGCTAATATGGAAGTGAAGCCTGATCTAAAATTGGCTGTAACCTCGGGTTGTTGATAGGGCCACCTCGGCTTGTTCCAGTCGGCGTTGATATTCCTCAAGGTTCTGATATTTTTCTCATCCTTTATTCCCTACTTTATATGATCTTCTAACTTGCACATCTAACTCTATCACCACTCGTATGCTGATGACTCGAACCCTTCATTCTTCACTCATTTCAATTCTGCTGCCTTCTTTTACTCTAGAATTGCCTCTCGTCTTAATCTTTCAGATTCTATTCTGCTGATCTGGATAGAGTTTCTTAGTGGGGGATCCTTTAAACTTTACATTTAAATTTTTTAAAAAATCATTACTTACATCTCGATCTCAAAACTATTCCCAATTTCCTTATTTGTTTCGATGGTTCTTCTTTGTCTCTCCTGTTGCAATATAAACATATTTGGCCTTAACATTAACAAAAAAACGTCTTGGAAACCTCACATCACAACGGTTGCAAGGGCAGCCTCAAAGAAACTGGGAATTCTGTTTAGACTGAGAGACTTTTTTTCCTCTCTGCAGATTGCTCACAGATATACTAAAGGCCTCATTCCGCCTTTGTATGAGTACTTCTCTCATATCTGGGAGGGCTCTGGTTTCACCCGGGCTATTGGACAGGGTCGAGTCAAGGCCAAAAAAGACTTATACTGTTCCTGTACTTTCCATTTCACTTGACCCTCTATCTTTGGCGGCGCGATGTTGGTGCTTTATCTCTTTTCTATAGGTACTGCAGCGGCAGATGCTAGAGGGAACTTGTAACTCGCGTACCACCACCTTTGCTACGCCCACAAAGCACAAGGGGTGCTGTGTCTGTGCATGAGTTTTGTGTGGATATTGGTAACTCCAGGCTAGTTCGCTGCGGTGCTTCCTTTCTTTCCTGCCACCTCTGTTCTGTGGAATTCTCTCCCATCTTCTGTGTTTCCTGCTGAATTTAATCTCCCTCACTTCAAAGCTTGCGTCTGTGCTCATCTGCGTAATTTGCGTTAGTTGGTGAGCTTTTGAGACGTGTAACACCCCCTCCTTGAATAGGGCTCCGCCTGTGAGTGACAACTATAAAAAAAAAAAAAATCAAGATTGTCCTAGTCAACCTAATAGAACCAATCACCAAACATGCTCATGCAAATCTATAGAGCAACTTAGGGGCTTGTCAACAACTTACATAATATGGTACTGTATATACAAAGTCTATAACTAAAAGATAAAACTATAACTAAAGTAGGCCTATATGCTAACCACATTACCAGCTTTAATAACTGAGATTAATAACTATGGTAGCGTCAGGCGGGGTGACCAGGCCCGCCTCTTTAGGAGGGGTGATTCGGTCCACTCTAAATAAAATAAAAAATAATAAATTTTTTTTTTTTTTTTTTTTTCGCTCATTTTATAGCCACGCGGTAGTACTACAAGTTTTATTTAGATCATATTTAATTCTAGAAAGTTTTTATATTTTTAAAAAATGTTAGAAATTAGGGTACAAAATGTCCTTCAATAGAATTTCACTTTTGAAAAATGAGTTTTTTTAACTTCGTTATAAAATGAAAAATTGTGGATCGATTTTAATTATTTTTTCAGTGGATACACTCGAGTATGTTAGCTTTAAACTGGCAAAGTAAATTTTTGATCCAAGCCGTATTAGTGGCAAAAAAATGGGGCCTAACTTGGTCCGATTCATCCCGCCATAAAAATTGATAGAGGGGTTGGGCTCGGACCACCATTGTTTTTTCGTATTTTACGTATTATTATTGACATTTTTATTATGTATAATTAATTTAAATGTAATAAAAAGTTACTTATATTAAGTGAAATTTTTTTTAAAAAATGAAATTTTAATAAAAAAAACGAGTTCAAAAAAGTGTCAAAATTTTTGGGCGGAGAGGGGTGAATCGGACCACCTTATTTATATTCGTATTTTATTTATCATTATTGACATTTTTATTACTTATTACGAATTTTAATATGATAAATCATTATTATATTAAGTAAAAATTAAAATATAAAATTGAAATTATATGTAAAAGACTAATTTAAACAGATGGTCCGAGTCACCCCTCAATGGTGGTCCACTTCACCCCTCCACGGTCGGGCTGACTCTGCGTTATTCAAACTTTAATAAAACTTTTATTATTAGAATTACATTATTTTTTTGTGTGCTTATGCCCGACTATAGGGCCTTGATTTACAAAAAAAAAAAATTCCAAAAAGTGCATTAGGGGAGAGTCGGGAGACAAAGTTATACCTAAAGTGGTCCAAGTCACCCCGCCCGACGCTAAATAAAAATCCAGAAATTAGTCAAAATATACTGTATAATACCTAAACCTTCCATATAGCGCTGGGCGGGTGACGTGGGCCACTTTAGGTATAACTTTGTCTCCCAACTTTCCCTAATACACTTTTTGGAATTTATTTTTTCTGAAAATCAAGGCCCTATAGTAGGTCATAAATAAGCATACAAATAAATAATAATGTAATTCTAATAATAATAGTTTTATTAAAATTTAAATAAAGCTCATTTAGACTTACCTTGAAGGGGTAAATTGGGCAATCTGAATTCCTCTTTTGTGTATAAATTTAATTTTATATTTTAATTTTTACTTAATATAGCTAATAATTGTTTATTATATTAAAATTAGTAATAAGCAATTAAAATATCAATAATGATATATAAAATAAGAATAAAAATGTAGTGGCCCAATTCACCCCATTCATGGGACGAATTTTGACACTTTTTGGAATTCATGTTTTTCATATTAATTTAATTATTTTAATTTTTACTTAATATAAGTAACTGTTTATTATATTAAAATTAGTTATATATAATAATAATAATAATAATAATACATAAAATAAGAATAACAATGGTGGCCCAATTCACCCCATCATCAATTTTTATGGGGGGGTGAATTGGGCCAAGTTAGGCCCAGTGATTTAACCACTATATACTGTTTGGAACAAAAATTTACTTTGCCAGTTTAAAGCTAACATACTCAACTGTATACACTGAAAAAATAATTAAAATCTGTCCACAACTTTTCATTTTATAACAAAGTTTAAAAAATTTTTTTTTTTTCAAAAGTGAAATTCTATTTAAGGGCATTTTATACCCTAATATATTTATATTTTGTAAAAATATAAAAACTCTCTAGAATTAAAGATAATTTAAATAAAACTTGTAGTACTACCGTGTGGGTATTGAATGAGAATTTTTTATTTTTTTTTTATTTTTTTATTTATTTATTTATTTACAGTGGACCAATTCACCCCCCCCCAAAAAGCTGCCCTGTCTTATATATATTATATATATATATATATATATATATCTATATATATATATATATATGATATATATATATATGTTGTACTGTATATATATATATTTTATATATATTATATATATATATATATATTAGGGATGTACTGGAACCTCGATTTTTTAAAGACATTAAGAATATAGAGACAGTAAGAAGCCACATGGGCCTGTCGAGACTGTCCAGTCAACTCAAGCTAACCAAACATGCTCATGCAAATCCACAAAGGCACCCTAGGGCTTGTTCAAATACTGCAACTTACAAATCACCAATTTGGCTTGTCAAAAACTAATGATATATATATGATACCCAAACCATCCACATGTTAGCCAATTTGGCTTAGTCAAAACTAATGATATATATTTATGATACCCAAACCATCCACATGTATTAATAATATAACTAAGTTATGGTCACGCATGCAGTCTTTTATTAATAACTACTGTAAAACTAAAAACCCGCCATTTGGCTTTGTCTAATATATGATACCAACCCATCCATATACCTATCCAATCCTTTCTTAAAATGTATTGAGTCACACTCAACAACCTCCTGTGGCAGACTATTCCAAAATTTAACAACCCTATTACTAAATGCATGCTTTCTTATATCAAGATGGCCTGCTTTCTTCTTAATTTTCTATTATGCCCACCTGGTCACCTGTCGCATGCTCTACTATGAAAAAATTTATTGTCTCTGTATTATTCAAAAGATGTAAATATTTTGTAGACTTGTATCATGTCCCTCTGAGAAATCGCCTTTCTACAGGAAACAAAATTCCTAACTCCTTCAGCCTCTCCTCATAGCTCTTACCCTCAAACCCAGAAATCATCCTGGTTGCTCTACGTTGCACTCTCTCTAAGCATTTATCTAAGTCCTTTCTTTAAATAAGGGGCCGCAAACTTGTGCACAATACTCTATTACTGGCCTAGCATAGCTATTATACAGTTTAACTTATTACTTCCTTGCTCTTATAAACAACATTGCGAATTTTAATTATGCACAAGCATCTTATTAGCTTTTATTCTACCTTCCAAACACTGATTAGCTACTTTAAAATTACTGCTTATAAATCACACCTAAATCTTTTTTTTGGTCCATAGACTCAAGCCAATCCAATCCCCATTCATATCATTGTTAAAACTTTTATTTGAGTAACCTAGGTGAAGAACTTACACTTTTTACTATTAAAACTTCATTTGCCATATATCTGCCCACCCAAGAAGTTATCAAGATTTATTTTGAATCTTTATGCATCCCCTTCACTATTTGCTAACTGAGGTGGCCACACTTTTAGTATCCATCCTGCAAGATTAGAAACCCTTGCATTTAAGTCCCTGGTCCTAAATCATTTATATATATGAGGAACAATAGTGGCCCGCAGCACTGAACCCTGTGGGACACCACTTTTCAACTATTTCCCATGATGATTTATTCCCATTTTAGTTGTACACACTGTTTTCTATTGCACAACCACTCTTTAAATCCAACCATGGTACCCACTCCACCTATAACCACATTGCAAAATTACTTTTTCATCAGCCTTATGTGGGGAACCTTATCAAAAAGCTTTAACTAAAGTCTAAATATTACAATATCAACTGGATTCTCCTCGTCCGAGGAGGTCGACTGCGGCTGCGGGGTATCTTCGCGAGGTGTGGCCACTCTGAAGGGAGGGTGGCCAGGGGCGAGAAAAGTTAAAAAAAGTATAATATTTATATATATATATACTATATAATAATATAATATAATATATATATATATATATATATATATATATAATATATATTATTTATATATTTTTTATATATTATATAATATATATATATATATATATATTATATATATATATTATATAATATATATATATATATATTATATATATATATATATATATATATATATATAGTAATATATATATATATATATATATATATATATATATATATATATATATATATAATATTATAATATATATATATATTATATATTATATATATTGTAATGTATAG
>JABUQX010110946.1:0-22074 GCA_015478945.1 Trachelipus rathkii
TAAAGATGATGTATTTTGGTCTATTTATTTTATATATTCTCTTTTCTTAATATTATTTTTATTTTTAATATATTCCTCTAGCCAATTTTTTGTTTTTGTTTTTTTTTTTTTTTTGTTTAAAATTCGGTTTAGGACCTATATATATATATACTTTAGTTATTACATAATTAATTATATATGAATAAAACTTATACAAATGTGCACATTTACCATAAAACTTATCATAACCTTTACTTTATATAATTTTCGAAGCATTAAAAGAATAAAATAATAATATAAACAAACATCTATTTTCTATAAATAAATAATAGGTAAAGTAAATAGTATCATATATAATATATTATGATATATGTATTGTGAAGCATACATCTATAAGTTATAGTAGTAATGAAGTTGCTTTATACTCATCATTTATTTTATATTTATTTTTATCTACGCATAAAAATATCGATTACTTCTAAAATAAATAATATTATCAAATTTTTTTCCTACCTCAAAATTTAAACTGCAACTATACTGATATCTATATGAATAAATATTTATATTAATAACCTGAATAATTTACTTATCGCTGTCGTGTGTATTAGTGATGATAGTAATTGTGTTTTTTGGCTGTGGAGCGAAAGGCAGCCGCCGTTGCTCCCCACAGGGTTGGGCCTTCAGCTTGCCGCATGACCTCGTGGTCGAATCACGAGATGCACTATGGGTTTCGCACGGTACGTGTGTAATCGTGCATCCTAGTGCTGTGCGTAACTGATATTCAGGTCATATTTTAGGCTAATCGCACGAAAAATCTTCTCTGCCTCCTGATTTTAGTCGAATTGTATTTTAAGCAATTCGCATAGATCGGAGGTATTAGGTGTTATATGTTGTTGGTTTCGAGATAGATTTGAATATATAAGCGTACCTGTGTGTCACAATCTCTGCAATCTATTATTCATTAACAGCCTAACGTAACTATTAACTAACGTAACGTACTCTTATCAACAACTACTAATTGATGTTTAATCTCTATACATATGGTTTGTTAGATTTCTATGTATTTTTAGTCTCGAAACTCTTGCTCTGTATGTAATTACATTACCAGAGCTAATTTGGTCTCCCTCTGTTTGTCGCAATAATAATTTAGGAACGTTATTTTCGGTTAGACAGCCTAATGTCTTTTTATATTTATATATATATAAAATATAAGGTACTCATGATTATTCCTATATACCGTTAGATAAGGATGACTGAATTCACCAGTAATATCTTTGTAGACTACGCAAGAGTGGTAGATTATAGAGGTTTGGTAAATAATCAGTTGAGTACGTGTTAATCATTCTAGTAACTCTTGTCGTTCATTTTTCAAGTATACTGTGTGTATATAATAGAAATCACATAAAACATAATGTAGGATAAGATGTGTACTCAATCATAGGATTAACATAATATATATATACTCACCCATTATACTGTAGTAATAAAATATGCTATTGAATAGATTTAGATGTAAAGTAGGTTCTGATGCTCAGACCTATGCTTTATTAGGGACGGTTCTATTTCATGACTTATGACATCATTATGCTCTATTCTTCATAATAGAAAATATTCTATCCGTAAAAGGAAATTTTAAATATAATATTTAATAATGAATATATGAGATTAGTTCTGGAGTCAAGTTGATATATTATCGCAATATGAAGCACAATTCATTAGCCACACTCATAGATGGAGAGAAGTGATTTTTTTAGAATAAGATTTAGCGTGCAAAGATATGTTTTTTGGATTATTATGCGAAAAAGTTTAACAAACACTTAAAATCCCGATAGATATATTGGTTTGGTAAATTTTGATATACTACTTGAAATGTGGAGAAAGATAGATATGACTACAATGTAGACAATCCTACAATAATGTAAATTGTTTCAGCACTGATAAGAAAAATACTTTGATTCTCTTCTTAACTCTGATTGATCATTTTATAATAAAGGAGTTTATAAGAAGCAAATAATATTGCCGTTGTTGCATAATCACAGAACCTGAGACGCCTGAATCACGTTTATATTATGCCATAACTCGCATATAGTGGATTATTCTCTCAGCCATTAAGTGTCGCGGTACTTGTGACTACGAGGTTTTAGTGTCTGCGCTTCTTTGTTGTTGGTAGATAATTTCAATCTCGATATTTTATATCAGTATATGGTATATAAATACTTAATCATCTAATATTAGTACATTATTATTTATGACTAGTATATTATCAAATGATTTACATAACATAATATATCTAAATATTAAAATAATAATTCCAGTATGGCTCTATTCACTTTCATTTAACTAACAATATATAAAATATTTAATATTAATATATTTCAGATATATGATTTCTTGAAAGTTTGTCTCTGTGATACAAGATATCTTTACCTTTTCCTCAAACCATAAGTATATACTAGATATATATATATATATATATTATATTATATAATAATCTTATATATATAAAATATATATATATTTTATATTATATATTAATTAATATATATATAATATATATATATATTATATATATATATATTAAATAATGAATTAAATATAATATATCTATATATGTATCTTATTATTTATATATATATATTATCATATTTATATATTAAATATATTATATATTCTATAATATATATATTAATTATATTAATTAATTAATATATAATATATATATATATATTATAATACTTTCAATTCTACATTTACAAGTCATTTGATAAAAATAACTTATGTTAGTTGAAAGCTTATCAGTAATATGTAGGACATGCTTATTTACTTTATCATCAATATAAATATAGAATTTTTTTATAATCTACTTTTTTAGTTGATCAAACTAAAATAAATGAAGTATTTTGCCAGCATAATGCTGAGTACTGTATAGTGCACCGTAATACGCAGCAAACCACGAATGCAGATTTAAGATAATTATATAGACGCATATGCGTTAAAGCTCAAGACGAATGCCACGTCAATTGTGGTTTAAAAAATAATTGATATGCTGTTGTCAAAAATATTCTCTTTCTACTGTCCGGAATATATATGCTCTCCTCGATCTCTAATATATATAATAGTAAATTACTTTTTATCTTATAACGTATAACCTATATGAAGCTAATTACTATTGTGTTTAGAAGTATTAATAAGTATTTATATCAGATTGATATAACGAAAGATGAATGGTATTATAATGTATGGATTTACGAATGTGTGAGTAAAATGGTGTAATAATATATTGATTTATGAATGTGTGAGGCTCTAGAACTTTTATGGTGTAAGTAGTATTTATTATGAAGTTGTGTAAGAGAGTTATTATTTATATTGTTTTATTTTAGAAGTATATACTTGGTTTGCTAGTATAAAGTATTTTTCTATATAATATTATTTATACAAATATGTGATAAAATTAGTTCTATTTTATTGAGATAATATTTATTTTTACCCCTTATAATATATCTCCAGTCGATATAATATAATATTTAAGGAAAGTGTGATATGTTCAATTTCAATCTTACTTATTAAATAATATTAGTTGACAATGTTAAGTCTAACACGAGGTTATAATGATAATATATATATATATATATATATATATATAATATATATATAGTATATATAGTATATATATATATATATTATATGTATATAATATATAGGGCTTTTATATATATATATATATATAATAGGGGAATTCTTTTCTATTTACTATTACTTAGGGTATGACATTATTGTTTTTTAGTAACGCTTTAATCACATTATAACTATATATAGCCACATAATTTGAACCAGAGTTAATAATTAATCAGATACTATCAATACTAATATAGATTATATTACTATATTATATTTATTAATATTATTATATCTTATATTATTTATTAATATATCATATATTATTTATAATTATATATTATATAGTATATTTAATATAATCTATATATATAATATAAGGTGGGTGACTGGAGGGGATCTAGAGGGGTAGTACATAAGATGTCCTTTAAGTAGTTATGAAGTATTCATATTTATATTCATTAAGTTCTCAATAATTTATATTATATTATATATAATAATAAATAATTATTAAATATAATTAATATATATATATAATATTTTAAATAATTATAAAATTAAATAATATCTTATATATAATATAATATACATAATGTATATAATTAAATTAATTAATAATTAATAAATTATAATAAATGAATTAATTATATATAATTATAATAATAAAATTATAATAATTAATAATAATTATAATGATATATATATCTTATATAATATCATTGAGACAATTTTAATTAATAAATAATAGGTGAAATAATTATATTATAAAATCAGTACATTATATATTTTTCGAATTATGACAAAATGTTATTTAACAATATATTTATGCTAATAGGTGTTTTTAACAACTTTATGACAAGTCAAAGACAAATTTTATTTTATCTGGATATATGGAGGATGTCCTAATCTTGAATAATAGCAATAATGAATGTGGGTTGCCGAGAATTAAAGTTATTGTGCTTTTACGGTCATGTTGTGATTTGGTTTTGTCGGCCATCGAATCATTGTGTGAATTATCCTAAAATAATTTTTGATTTAGGGGCATTGGTAAATTTGTAAGGGTTCAAGTATTGGACTTTAGAGGGTATTTTGGCTGAGGCATGAGGTAGAGGAAATAGTGAGTGCAAATCTATCAAAATAAGTTGATATTGTGATGGATTTATCAGTGATAGTTGTTCATAGTTTATAGGGGATGGAAATATGTGGTAGGTTTGGTAATGGGTTGTTTGGTGGATAGAGAGTTGTTGTATTGTTTTATGCAGGAATTGATTTTTTTGTTTTCGATATTTATTTCGTTTTAGTAAAATGTTTTTGTTTTTGTAATATAATCAAGGTGGTGTTCGTGTTGGGTTTAGTTTTGTCATGTTGTTAGGTTGGTTATTGAGGTAAGTGGATTCGTGGAGTGGGGATAAGTTTTTTTGTTGTTTTTCTGTTCGTTGTATGTTTGTTCGTGTGGTGCGTATGTTTGCTTATTTTAGTGGTTCAGGATTATGTTTGTGGCTCAGGTTTATGTTGTTTGTTGTTGTCTCTTGTTGAGAGGCAAGGCTGGCTATTCATGGAAGACAGAAGGCTTCTTCGGTGGGTGCTTACGTATTCTCTATGGTGTTGTTAGTGCTATATTTGCCATGTTTTTTTGTTGATTATTTAGCAGTTGTTTATGCAAAGTGAGCTACGATATTTGGGTATGGCATGTAATTTGTTGTCGGCTCTTAATATTTCTTACAATTTTTATTTTTATAACTGGGATTGTCTGTGGTATCTGAGGGTGTTAGCTTGCCTCTAATTTGCAATTGGGTTTATGGGATTATATATTATACTATTCAGAGCTACACTGTATGCTAAATTCCCATATTAATTATAATATTCTATATATATGTTAATTTATTATTAGATACTTTATCACCTATTACTCATTATAATAGTGTGGATATAGCTACTTCACAATGTAATAATCCTATTTACGAAAAAAGTGATATGACCTAGTATTCATGATCCTCATTATATAATATATCTAGCCTATCTGTTAGTTTCATTTGTATTTATATTTATAGAATTTATTGTAATAATATCATTCTTACCTATAATATACTTTCTTAGATTTATATGGGATAAACTCCATCTACCGATGTGCCAGTAGTGCTTCATGTATTAACATACATACGTAAAGTCTACCTTATATAATCAGGTAATTAATACTTCTAATTACATTAAAGATAGATTTATGGTTTTTTCGCTCTTAGGGTAACCTAGGTGAACGCAACTTTTATGGGTGGACTTTGGTGCTTGTATGATACTTTTATCAGATACAGATACATATAATATGGCAACGTCAAGATATGTAAATGAGATCTAAGCGTCATATCAATTAAAAGAATCAGAGGCATGAAAGAATCACAATCGTCTTCTACTACACACAGATTATCTCTTGCGGTGTTCAAGATACACTTTCGCTTCTCTTGTGTTACTTCATGGGATCAGAGGTAGGAGCTATATATCTCCTTAGGATAAAATTAGGAGCTTGCACGTACTTGAGTTTCGGTCATGGTTTGTTAAATTTTCAGGGGAGGACTATAAACTATCATAGAGTCCTTGTGTGCTGCTCAGTCTATACGGTAGAGAAGATCGCTAGGGTTTTGTCTTATCTCTACTGTTTTCTACCTTTGCATTACCATTGGTTTTCCCAGCCTGACTCATCTCTATCACTCGTATTCCGATGACTCGAGATTCATTCTTTAACTCATAGTAATTGATCTACCTTTTACTTCTGGAGATTGCTCTCGGTCGTTATTTTCCGGATTTTGTTATAGTGACTGGATTAGAATAGGACTTTTGTGAAATTCGAGTCTTTTAAAACCCCGCAACTTTTTACAAAGATCTCCTTCTCCAAAATCTTCTATAACTTTCCTGTCTTTTCGAGGTTCTGTTGGTCTCCTGTTGGACAATGGTGACCTCTAATGGGCCTTTAAAATGGAATAAAAAATCTGTTTGGATCAAATACAATGGTTGCTAGGTACAGAAAGTATCTAGGTCAACAGGCGGCTAAAAGGAACTGGAAGTTCTGTTTAAGATGTGTGAGAAATTCCTCCTTTTTCTCAAGTTTCCGCTTATATCAAAGGTTATGGACATGTATGAGTATGCTCTCCCATTATTGAGGGGGGGGGCTTCTTGGTTGCTCCCGGCTTTTGGACAAGGGCGAGTCAACTGGCCGAAAGGCTTTATTATAACATCGTTCATGTCCCGTTTCCAGTTCCTTGACTTATTTTGGAAGGCGATGTGGTGTTTTTCTATCATAGTATGGTAGCAGAGCGAGAGTGTGTTAGGAGGGTAATTATCCTCGCGTACCAATCCAGACCTTTATCGGGCTTTTGTAGCAACAATAGGTGTGTATTATTCTGCTAAGGAATTTATTTAGTGTTGAATTTGGGTGGTAATCTTACAGGTCTATGTTTGCCTGTGGTGTCCTGTTCCATTCTTTCCACTGACTCATTCAAAATGTTTTGTGGATCATCCTCTTCCCATCTTTGTATTTCTACTGGAAATATTTAATCTCACTTTAAAATTTGCGTCTGTGCTGTATATCGTAATTTGCGTAGAAGGTGAACTTTATTTGAGAGTAAGTACACCGCTCCTTTGAATTAGGGCTCTTGCAGTTGAGTTGGTTGGTGACACACTGTAAAAATAAATTCTTGAGTTGGGCAGATGAAATATGATGAATGATACTGAATCTCCTATTCCTAATCCAAAAATATATCAGATTAAAAATGCATATGGAGTGGTTGCGGTAACAGTTGGGGTTGGTAGAGAATCATGGTCCAGTACTCAAAATATTTGGAATCTCTTTGAGACCTTGTAAATTTAACATTAAGACTTCTAGTAACTCACACAAACAAAAATCTACCATAAGTATCTGGCCAAGCTTGATCATAAATTGCAATATTCCGTTCTATGCCCTCTCATTTCTTTCAATACATGAGCACACAAATCACATTATACACCACATGGCCTCCAAATGACATCTTTATAACGCGGTATTTTTCATTTTTTTTCAGCACCGCGTGAGAAATCAAATTTTGCCTTTTAATACATCCATCACTGTCTCTCCTCATCTCGACTAATTTAATTCTATTACATGACATTTTCATTGATATAGTCACGATTATTCATTTTCGCCAAACGCGATACAGAGGGGCTTACTGACGATAATCAACTAGACCTTATCTCCTCGGAGCTGGCATTAGATCTCCCCTGTGCAGATAATGTGAATAGAGGACAGCCCACAACCTTAACTACCACGGTTTAGGTCTTTTGAGCGACAGTAAGCAGGAGATCAAATTGGAGGCAGTGTTTTTTGAGCTAAAGGTTGATTATAAGAGGATAGGGATGTCTGAGATGTTATAGAAGAGGGGTGTGCCATATAGTGATGCTGGTTCTGCTTGCTGTTCAGAGAGAAATGTGGATAAATAACACTATAGAGGGATCTTAGGAATGGAATGTATCCATTTACGGAATGGTATTTAATCATGCTATATGTAATTCTATTGATATATTATATATATATATTTAAATCTAATCTATTTATATATTGATATAAAATTTATCAATAACTTAATTCAAATTAGAATAATTTATGTATATTATTTATTTTATTATTTATATTTTCTTAAGTTTTAATATTATCAATTCTTATATTTGTTCAATTAATGGCAAATAATCGGGAAAGGGGTAGAGCCGAGATGTAAAAAAAATTGGATTTTGTTTGGAAGTTTATGTGCTTATTTTTCTTTTTATAAAATTATATTTAAATAAATTTTACATATATAAAATAAATTATATATATATCATAGAATATTATATATTATATATATTTATTATATATTATTATAATATATATTATAATAATATATTATATATTAATAATATATCTTATATATTAGGGTACAGTTTCATAGGTAAAAGTGTTTTTTTGATATATATTCGAAATTGCATACTTTTGTCACTTTTTTTAAACTCAAGAAGGAATGAGGAAATTTCATTTACTATTTTGAGAAGGAGGCGTCCTACACATCTTTTATTTGACTATTTGGAAGCATTTTTATCATAAAGAAAAGGATTGTGGTAATTCTTTTAATTACTAAGGTAGTTTACACCTTTATGAAATGATTTCAAACTGTGAAATATAATAGGACTAAAAATGTATGTTAAACCCAGTTTAATGGCATGCGAAATTATAAATTTTTATTCGCATAAAAGGAAAAATCGGGATCGATTTTTCAGATTTTTTTTCGATAATATGATGTTTGATTGTTTGATAAAATGGGAAATTTTATTTATGATTTTGGATAACTTGAAGTTTTAATGTGTTCAGGAATTTTTAAATTTTTAAAAATTAGACAAATAAATGCAATTTATTATTATATAAATATCATGTTTACTTAAAGAAGTAATTATTAAAGTTAATTAAGACCACAAATATAATTTAAAACGAATATGTTCTATGGTTTTTTTAACCCAAGTAGAGGCACGAGGCTTAATAATAGGAAGTTTAATTAATACTTAGTTAAAATGAGCTCTTAAAATTGAACCCGTCAGAATTCCCGGAACAATCTGGAATCTACTTTCATATATTTATCTCTCCTACTTTTAGTTTTATCTAATTTAGTGTCTATTTCCTCTACTACTTTTAGTCAATTTTTTATATAATTTAATTTAATACTTTCAATTTCAGTCAATTTTGTATCTACTTTCATCTACTTTCTTATCATATATTCATTTTACTTCATATCGTACGTTTCGATAATCAGAAATTGGCATCTAATACTATCATTTTTGTTTATTTCCTATCTACTTTCATCTACTTTCCTCTACTACTTTCATTTTACTTAATTTCGTACCTTCTTTCAACCAATATTTCTACAACTTCCATTTCAATCAATTATTTTATATCTATTCTCATCTATTTTCCGTTATAACTTTCATTTTTTGTCAATTTTGTGCTTACTTTCCTCACGTACTTTGATTTTTAGTTACTTTCTTTTCTACTTACATATACTTTTTTCCACTACTTTCATTTTTAGCTGATTTCTTAGCTACTTTAATATTCTATAATTTATTAATTTCTTATCTACTTTCATTATTAACTGTTTGTATCTACTTTCATTTATTTTATTATCATACTTTCATTTATAATTAATTTCATACGTACTTTCATATATTTTCCTCTCACATTTTCATATTTATTTCATTTAAATTTCTACTTTCATCGACTTCTTCAACTGTCTCCATTTTTAATATTAACTTTCATCTACTTTCCCTTTACATTTTAATTTCCATTTAATTTCGTGTTTACTTTCATCTACTTTCTTTCATAATCATTTTTGTATCTACTTTCCTCTCATACTTTCAATTCAACTTTATATCTTCTTCCATCGACTTTCTCTCCTACTTTCATTTTTAGTTCATTTTCAGGCTTACTTTCATCTTCTTTTTCCCGCATTTCCGAGTTTAACGGTGTATAATATATTATCAAATACATATTACCACCATAACATGACTAATGAAACATTGCCAAATGTCTGCCTCACCCTGACTGTCTGAAAATCTTAGCATGATATCTTAGGCTCTACGTAAAGATGCGCCGCTCAATCCAGGTTTCTTTAATTAAATAGAATTAAGGAAGAACTGAAATTAAAAATCAATATGGCAGACTTCGCAACTTTGGTCTTTGAAATATCATAAAGATCGAATAAAAATTATTTTTCAGATTGTATACCAAAGAATCGGTCAAAGAATCGGTACAATTTTTTCGATTCCGATTCCGTATATCCGATTCTGATAAAAACAAACCTGATTTTCCATCTGATCCGATACATATGATTACCGATTAATCGTCCCATCACTAATATATTATTTTATATATATATAATTAATATATATATATATTAATTATAATTTATATATTATATATATATTCATATACAATATATACATAATATATACATAATATACCTCGCTGGTTAAACAAATTTTTTCATATAAACATATACTTATCCTTAACTTATTCTGTGATATAAAATCCCTCCGCCCTTTCCATACTTATCTACTATTACAGACCACTCAAATACGCCTCTCATTCTCTTCTTACCTTAACTACTATCTGTTCCTATATACTAATCCTCCTATCCTTATCTATCATATTATTATATATATTACCTCATTAACTACTCTTATATACTATCACTTATTATCACTTATATAATATATAATATATATATACTTATATAAAAAATCCTAATATATATATATATACTCACCTAATAATAAATATATATTGTTTCATATATTATAAATATAATATATAATATACTATTATTTTATATTATATTATATCATATTAATATATATATATATATATCCAAGGTAAAGGAGTGATAATACAATTCAATTATCCTATAATTTATATTTACTATATATACTCATATTTATATATACTAGATAACCTTATATAACCCATATACTACCCTTATATATCATATTATTTACAGCTAGCTACATAATTTCCATTTATACTTACCTTATATATATATATATATTATACCCTATTATCACTCCTAATCTAAATATATATAAATTTCTACATTATATATTACACTATTTTTTATATAATATATACTATTATACTATTACTCTATATTATATATATATATATATATAAGGTATATTATATATATATTATATATAATATTATTTATATATAATAGACCTATCTACTATTTTGTATCCTGCTAACTAATATAATTATATTGCCTATATATACTATCTATATAACGTGGTCCTTATAAGCAGTTACTCCGTCACTCTTAGTTAGGATTAACATTTTAGGTTGTTTTGTCTCAGGTTTACAACGCGTTAGGTTAGAAGGTAGGCTTAGGTTCTAGGTTAGGTATCTTAAGTCTACTGACTCAAACTTTAATGTATTTACCGCTACCAAGAGTTACTCTAAGACTTAATCGATACATTAATTATTCGATGCGTCCTGCGACGTCAACTTGCTTAAGTAGCTATATATATACTAGTTAATACATTAGTACTTCATATATCGCAAATATACAGGTATGCTATATAAATATGTTCTACTTGATAAATATATATATATATATCCTACTATATATTATCATATATATTATATCCTATATCTACATTATTATAGTATCTACTAATAAATTTCCACAACCGCATCATCATCCATCACCCACCATCTTTCCATTGGTCTAGTGCTCAGGCTCTCTCGTTCACATGCACCGGACAGAAACGTACGCTTACGCACAGAATCTTCGAACGCAGAGTCGACAAAGAAAGTCCCAGCCTCTACAGACCCATTTATACTGGCAAACCGTTAAGTGATGAACTGTCGCAGCTTCCATCAAAAATCTAACTACTACAAGGGCCTTCTATTGGATATGGGACGCGACGCACTCATATGCGATCTCGCATCGTTGGGAGTAGTTATGTGAATCATACCGCAGCACGGTTAACCTCGTTCCTCAAAACTACTCTAGAGCTATCTCGTATTGCATAACTTGAGTAACGTAGGTGTATCGAAGTGGTTAACTCACCACTTACTGTCGCTGCAGGTTCTTTAACGCTCTAGGATCCGAAATATAATCGTGTCAGGGTCTAACCCTCCCCCTCGAGCGCGTAGCTTGAATAATTGGTGTTCATTAGTCACTAGTATCGCCATTCTTCCGACGCAGGCGCGCACAGACTTTATCTAGGCTAAACTGACCTCCCATATCGATAAACTGTTACGATATGACCCAACACCAATGACTAAAGTCCCGCTGCTATTAATTAACTCCATTTAGTTAATTATTAAATTATTATCTATTATTATCTATATTATTGATTATTATTATTATTATTATATTATTTTAACGTATCTTTATTGTTATCTTCAATTCATTATCTATTATATTGCTATATTTATTATTATTATTAATTATTATTATTATTATTATTATTATTATTATTATTATTATTATTATTACTTATTATTAATTATTATTATTATTATTATATTATTATTATTATTTTATTATTATTAATTAATATAGATTTTCTTAATTAATTTTTTAATTAATTAATTAATTAATTAATTATTATTATTATTATTTTTATCATATTATCATTATTATTATTATTATTATTATTTTATTATTATTAATTAATTGGCATCATCTGAACTATTAAATATAATACACAATGACAAACCTGACAAGCCTTAAACAAACATGAAAAAACTGCTAACGTTAACAAAGTTCCCACTTAACACCAGTAAGTAACTAACATAACATACAAAAGCCGAATCCTATTCACACTTTGTCAAAGCTATTCTCTACGATCTATTATACAATTGTCATTTTATATTAAGTCATGGTAATAATTTAACACAAAATTTATCACACACATTCTTGGGAAACGGTTATATATGACCACCTGATAATATCAGAATATAGCTCATTATCACGAAATAAAGTTTCGCATATCAATTAAGCTTTTAACATTAGACATACACACATGAATAAGAAAATATAATGTACAAATATGCCAATACTGCACCTCACTATAACCATACACTACATACTTAAACAAACAGCGAATAAACTGTATAACCATTTAACAAAGTTCCCACTATAAACATTCTCTAACGTAAAGTACTAACATTGCTACCATCTTGCAAACAAAGTATAACCTCATTTTCATTTGTCTCCACAAGCAATACTCTTTTTACGAGAGTCATAAATCCTACTTAACATTATTGAACGTTAAATTCCCTTACACACAATTGGACACAGTTAACATGTCTCAGCCCTCTTAAACAAATGTAATCCATAACCTTGTCCCGATAATTAATCACCTATCACAGAAACAATGAATAGTAATAATTTGCCTCTTTAACGTAAACAACACGCTCTTTTTTACTTATGCAATCCAATGCAATTCTTTATATCAAAAATTTATCCCATTTCCATAACCTATCACCCCTAAAATATCATAACTCACCTCCTCCCCCAACAAATAATTGTCAAACAAATTCAGCTAAAAGTTTTTATCCAAACATATACATCAAATAGTTTCTATTCTCCCATACATTTTCCCTACCACACTTAAAATCAAGTATCCCCATCTATATTGTTGTATTCCCGGTAAGAAATTCCATCCTACCCTCTATCCCCTTTTCCCCTTATACAAGGGAGAAACCAAACAACCATCCTCCAATCCTGTGGAACCTCTTCCTTCCTCCAAGAGCTGGATAGATGCGCAACCACTCGCTCCAACATATATTATATAACCTATACAGGCCACTCTCCACCCTCTACCCGCACCCTTCTGTAAATTTTCCATTCTCACCGATCGGGGCAGGCCTGACGGACTTCCCTCTTTTTTTCCTTACTCCAGGCCCTAATAATTTTCCTCGCATTTGTATTTTTCATCTTCTCCCCTGCACCTTTTCCCTAATATCATTCTCCCATCCCGCTCCACTTTCATGTCAAATCTCCTCCCTCCCCCCGTCACCTCATTCAATAGTCACTAAAATACTCCCCCACACCTCTTCCTCACCCTATCCTCTCCTCTATCCACTCCATAGACCTTCCTTAATCCTCTCCCCCAACCCGTTCCTTCTTCTACCTTTTTTTATTTACTTCTTTCAAAACATCTTATTTCCTGATTCAAAATTTTCCGTCAAGCCTTTCTACAACCTACTTCATTCCTCTTTTGCTCTTCTCTTTGCCCTCTCCACCGCCCTCTTTGCTTCACACTCTAACCTCTTCTATATTACCTCGCCTCAGCTTTCTCTCTTTCCTATTCAACCATTTCACATAAGCGCTTCCTTTTTTTTTGGTCCCTTTTATCTCACCTCCTCACCTCTCCTCACTCCACCCATTCGCTTCCCTTTCTTCTGCTTGCATCCCACCCTTTTTACTCCACATACCTTTCTAGCCTCTTCACATACTGCCTCCTTAAATCTCGTCCACTCCCCTCCACCTCCCCATTTCCTGTCCCTCTCACGTCCTCCACCTATCCTCCAGACCTCTCCTAAACTCCCTCTTACACACCGTCTCCTCCAATTTTTCCACCACACCCTTTATACGTTCCACTCATCTCTTCTTTTCTCCCCTTTCCTAGACGTCAACCTCTCCTCCCAGCCCTTACCTTGCAACCACCCAAGTATGATCCGATATCCCCTTCCCGGCCCCATCTAAATTACAATTTACATCTATAATCTCATCTCTATGCAACTTCCCATTTAATACACACACATTAATCCAGTACCGGACTTAGTTGAGCGTCTGCCCTCCCCTTATCTTCACTCTTCCATGTATACTTAATGATTTTCACTTTTTTTTGAAACCACGTACTTCCCCACTATCATTCTTACCATTCTTTCAACACACACTCTAAGACTTTCTTCTTCTCCATTTACATTCCTCTCCCCCTACCCCAAATGGTCCTATATTATTTCCCACCAGCCTCCCTACCCACTCCTTGCAATTTAAATCCCCCATAAGACAATTTATCGTTTCCACCTCACCCAACTTTTCCCAGCACTCTCATTCACCTCTTCCAAATTTTCTTCTCTCCTCCTCCTCTCCGTCGCTCCATTCAACTGGTGGCATATGCACATATAAAAACGCCACATTTCCCCCCGAACTTCACTTTAACCCAATTACTCCTTGAACTCACCTTGGCTCACACCCTTACCTTAATCCCAGCACCTCTTTCCTCATAACTATTCCTACCCCTTCTCCCTCCCCTCACTCTCCGTCGTTCACCCTGATACCCATTCCACTTGTATTTTCCAAAATCCCATCTCCATCCTTCACTTCAGCTTAGTTATCAGTTATCCCTAAACAATCCAACCTTCTTTCTTCAAACATTAATCCCAAACTTCCTCCCTCTTCAAATCTTCGTTTACCCCTCTCACATTCATACAACCCACCCTTATTACCTCTCTCTTCCCCATCTTTTTCCGCTTCTTCTATATCATTTACCCACGGCTGCAAACGTTTTGTCGGGACTTCCCACCCAGGGTACTCAACACCTGAGGCACACCCCGCTCACCGAATATCCCCAAAACAACCTAACAATAAAGGTTAAAATGATAAATATACATATAAATATAAAATAAAAAATATAAAATATACAAGGTTAAAACCTACACACTATCACAATACTATACCTACATACACATACATATATACCACAATACAAACAATAATTATAACAATAACAAAAAACAAATTTAAAATAAATATAAAAAATAAAAGGTTAAAAACACACTAATTTTATAATGAGTATTAAAATTCCTATCGCTATTATTTATAAAATTCTTTAAATCCCAAAAACATACACTCGTATTCACACTAATACCAATAACAAATACGTAATAGGTTTAAAAATATATAATAATATAAATATAAAAATTATAAAAATATAAAAGGTTAAACCCTATACTCTATCAAATGTTTTCAAATTTATTCTAAATCGGCAAACTTTACTTTCTATTAAAATCCTTATTCAAATTATTTAAAAATTAATATAAAAGTGAATGGGGAAAGCCAAACAATATCTATTCTAACCCTTTTTCTTTCTTTTTTAAAATTTTACAACCCCTTACAAACTTCCTTAATCTATTAAAAATCTTTATTCAATTATTAAATCTTTAAAAACACTAACAATGTAGGCCGATATGTGGCAGTCATAAGGATTTCTCTTAATTTTTTAAAAATACAAATAATGTACATTGGAAGTATATGATTGGAGCGAGTGAATCGTAGCTCTCATCACTAATAAAAATAAATAAGTTCCAACTAGTGACGAGAAATTGAGCAACTTAAAAAAGCGCAAAAAAGAAGCTCCATGACAAATTGATCCTTTGTGATGATTCACACAAGCATAGAATCATAGGTTCAACTATTAAAAGTTTTCATTTTAAATAGGTGTAACGTTTCACTCTTCTTCCGTGCACACCGACGAAAATGTAAGACTGGAGAAAACTATAATACACTGTTTTGTTTTAGTCGGCAGAATTATATTGTCTTGAAAGATTTCTTCTTAATTGTAATTAAATGCATAAAGTTTCGTTAAACAAATACTGTACCATGCTGGAAGTAGAATGAATAGAGTTAGGTGAGCGGGTGAGGTCTGTATGCTTTTCAGAAGAAATAAAAAAGCATAAAAAACAATATAATATTTTACTTTCGATCTGAGCGTGTATGGGGGCACTTCGGCTTCCAACATAAATGCTACCTTGAAGGTATGAGTAAATTTGTTCCTTTATGATGTGGATTCAACAGAATACTGTGAATGGTGGCATATGATTGCAATATTAACAGTTTTCGCTAGTTGGTTAAGTTTCACATATTCTTTCGGCCGGTGAAAACTGCTGAACAAAATGTACGACTGGGAACAATAATTGTACACCGTTTATGTGTCGGTAAAGATTTGTCCAAATTTCGAGACAATGATCCTTGCCTAATGCTTAATAAATTGGGAAATATCGTAAACATAACTACTTTTCCAATAATCATAAGAAAATATATCAGTTACTTAAACGATGAATCATTAAGATTATCACAAAATCATTCTCACATTTGGTAACACTTCACTCTCAATCTTTAAAAGATTTAAAGCACCGCTCTTTAACACGTCCTGCTCCCTCAAGTATCAAGGCTCGAATAATAATAATAATAATAATAATAATAATAATAATAAAAGAAGAAGTGGAAGAGTAATTTGAAGATGAAAGGGGTTGAGAGCGTTCTTGGTGGGGATTGAGTAGAAGGGAGAGGAGTTAGGAATAGGGTGGTGAGGGAGAGAAGTGATTGGAGGAATGGGTTGGTGGGAAGAGCGGAGAAGGGAATGTTTAGATGGTATGGGCATCTGGTGAGAATGGAGGAACAGAGAGTGGTTAGGAGAGTTTGGGAGGCGGAGGGGATAGGAAGGAGAGGAAGGGGGAGACCAAGAAGGAGGTGGATGGATGGAATAAAGGAGATGCTGGAGGAGGGAGGGATGAGGGAGGAAGAGGGTAGGGTGTTGGCGAGGGATAGAGTGGGGTGGAGGGAGGTGGGTGGGGGCGCGAGATGAGGGGCGGGTGTAGGTGTGGAGAGGCCTGTACGTACGCACTACCCGCTCAAGCGGGAAAAAAGTGTATGCATAATAATAATAATAATAATTAATAATAATAAAATATATATATATATATATATATATATTATATTATATATATATATATCATATATATATTATATAATATATTTATATATATATATATATATATATATATATATATATATATATACTATATATATATTTATATATATATATATATATATATATATAATATATATATTATATATATATATATATTTATCATATATATATATTATGATATATATATATATATATATATATGATATATATATATATATATATATATATATCTATATATATGTATATATAATTGTATATATTATATAATTAATATTATAATATAATAATATTATATATATATATATATATTAGAGGTGCAGGGGGGCGGATATCCGCATTTTTTTCTCATCGCAATCCGCAATTCGCATTCGCATTAATTTTTTTTGCGTAGCGGATAGTATTCATTTATGAATTTATGAGACTAAAATTTTTCCTCAACTTTCTGTAACGCAATATGTTCAGGCTCGTGGAAATAGTAAAGTTTATACATGCTTGAGAGAATGGGAGAAATAAATGAAGCTGTCATCCCTTATGTTTCTTCAGCCAATCACAATGGTGAAAGGCCTGACAGGCGATGATAATGCGATTTAGGTAATTGCATTACTCCTCTTTCTTAAACCGCTTGAAGAGGTAACTAAGACTATTAGCTCAGAAAATGAAAGCTGTGCTAAATACTGCTATTAAAAGTAAGGGACTTTCAAAGATGTCAGAAACACTCATGCATGGAGATAGATAAAGATTTCAAATTCTGGCAAAAGGATTACGCATGTGCAATAGCAACTTATCTGGATCAATCGATACAAACCAAATTTCTGAACCACGTGGTTTCACAGAGGGTTGCAAATTTATTTAGTATGCTATGTGGATGAAATGCTGCTAAAGGCAGAAATTTCACCAGCCAATAAAAAGGAAAAGATTACAGAAACGGACACACATATTTACCATATTTTAGCGAAACCATTGCTGAAATCCATGAACATTCTTATTGGCTTCTATCAGCGAAGGAGAGTTCTTGCTCAGGAGGTGTCAAAGACACTCTGTCATTGATCGAACAGGTTATCAAAGGCGAAAACTTTTGGAATCGGATAAAGATCCATTGGTTTGATGGCGTGATAATTGTAATAGTTTTCCACATCTTGCAAACTCCCCAGGGAAACTCTTAGAATGCTTTCAACAAGTTTTAGGCTAGTGGAGGCGTCTTTTCAGCGGTGCAAGATCTCATTTACAAAGAAAAGAGAAGGAAACTCCTCCCTGAAAGGGCTCAGAAGCTTTAGTTTTTGAAGCATAATCTTGAGAATTTTAATTTTTTTTCCAAAAAGGTTTAATTTAAAATTATTAGTAGTAAGGAGACGTATCTTGGCAGGTGACGAATTTGTCACCCTACTACCAACGCAGGTGACAGTCTTTGTCACCCTCCTTTCACTCTGCCAATACAGACATATATTTTTAGCGACTTTTTAGTACTCAGCTACTTTCCTGGCTACTTTTCATGGCCGGCGTTTTGAATAGGGGGGGTCAGCCCCCCCGGAGGCCCTTATTCTGTACGTTCGCCCGGCCTATTTTAGGGGGTGTTTATGTACGTGTTAGTGTGTTCCTGTACGTTTTTTGTTACTTTCACCCAGCTAGCACCCCAGGTTCTCCCCCACCCCCTTTATTCTATTCAGCTATGTTACGACTTAACGTTCTTTCCTGAGCCTTTTATTTTAACCTTTTTTTCGGCATTTTTATCATTTTTGTATATATTTTTAATAACTTTCTACTACTCAGCTACTTTCTTGAACCTTTTTTAGCGCTTTTCCTGCTAAATCTGGCAACTTATAGCTAAATTTCAATATTTTTAGCACTTTTTAACTTTTTTCGATGTTTTATCATTCTAGGTATATATTATTAAAGACATCTAATACTCAGCTACTTTTCTGAATCTTTATTTAGCGCCTTTCCTGCTAAATCTGGCAACCCATAGCTAAATTTCAGGATTTTATCACTTTTTAACCCTTTTTTCGTTACTTTTAACATTTTAGGTATACATTTTTAATGACTTTCCATTACTCATCTACTTACCTGAACCTTTTCTATCATTTTTCCTATAATTTTGACAACCTATTGGTAAATTTTTTAGGATTATAGTACTTTTCTAACCTTTTTGATATATTTCATCAGTTTACCTGTTAATTCAGGCTACATTTTGGTAAATTTTTATGTTTTTAGGACTTTTTAACTTTTTTTTCGATACATTTTTAACCTTTTTAATCTCCATTTTATCACTTTCTGGTAACCAATCTACGTCCCTCTATCAAAGGAAGCGATAGCATTCGTTAAGCTTAAATACATTCCAATAGCAACGGGATCATATTAACCATTAGGCTTAAATACGTTTCCCTATCAACGTTGGTCACAACAACAACTGTTATCCTTTCAGTCACCTCAGTTACGTTCATGAATCATTTTTGGCGTATTAAGACGTTTTTTGGGTCGAATTATGGGTTTTTAGGGTCGACGAGGTGTTTTCTGAGGGTCTGGAAGGGGATAATCCAAGTCAATGACCGACATGCCTTAGAATTTTGTAAGGTCGTTAGATCTTAACGCTTGGGTTTCTGAGGTTGGGGAAGTCGATTTTGAGGTCGGTGAGGCGTTTTGAAGCAAGGAATCTAAGTCAAATGCCGACATGATTTGGATTTTTTCTAAAATCGTTAGATTTAAACGCTGAAGGCTTCAAGTTAAAGGTTTCTGAGATCAGGGAAGTCGATTTTGAGACCGGAGATGTGTTTGGATCAGAGAATCTAAGTCAAATGCCGACAGGAATTGAATTTTCTCTAAAATCGTTAGATTTTTACGATTGATGGGTCAAATTATGGGTTCCGTTTTAGACTACTCTTGTTAACTGAAAAACTGCTTTATTTCGTAAGTTAGGTACGTTATGTTAAATATTAATATGACAATGTGAAAATAACTGATTTTTTAGAGAAATGATGAGTTTTTGTAGATATTACTGTGTTACTGACGTGTTGTGTTAGAAGGTGAGGCCTAGGTTTAAGTTTTTTGTTGGAGGTATCGTTTAGGTTAGCCCTAGAAATTTGATAATGTCTACGTTTATTCATAGGTCAAATGATGTTATTATACTCGAAACGAGACACTTTGATGGAGATAGTGTCAATTCATAGTTTCAAGATGTTGGCTATCTTTGGTAGATTGGTCAAGTTGTTTAAGGATTTTTGTTAAGAATACTACGTGGCTTTACCTGTTGCTGAATGCGTGAAAAGTGGGGACATATCGAGTATTGTATGACTGTTAGCTAGCTCTACTTACCTTTGATAAGTCAGGGGAATTTTCATGATTGTTAGTGATTATTCATACGCGGATGGTTTGCCGGATTGAATATGTTTCAGACTTTATTGATGCTAAAACTTTGTTGGTTAAGCATATAGTCGTCGATGGTTAGTAATATAAAGAACTTATTTTTTTATGATGTGTTGGTTATACTACTTATTTTGTTTGCAATTAATCGTTGGGATTATGATATTTAAGAAGATGTTATGATGATTTTGTTAAATATTACGAAGTTGATGTAAAAAATTTGTTACGTTTGGCAATATATTCGCTGGTAGTATGATGATTAGACAGGGGTATGTTAAACTTTTGTTAAATATTCGATGTTAATGTAAAAATAACATTGATATGTTATGAGATATGTTTGAAAAAGTATGAGTAGGTTACGTTTTGTTATGATATGTAATGTAGCTTTACTGTTGTTTAAGTGCGCGGTAGTTTTGTTAATGTTGTAAGTTTATTTCGTACGTATGGTGTGGATAGGATTCGTTCGTTGTACATTATTATTCCTAGTTCAGGTTTGTTTAAGCTTTCAGTTAATTTAAAAATACTAACTTTGCTACGTTAGCATATATTTCAATGGTTAGTATATAAAAAACTTATTTTTTGTGTATGTTTAGTCGAAATGATACTCGACATATGACATGAATCATACGATTCAGTATCAAAGGTTCATAGGGGGAGGAGCGGGGAGGGGTTGAATGGTTTTGATTTACTGATTTAACTGTTTACTGCTTTAAAATCAGAACCTTTACATTTACTATGATATTTTATTCAAAGAAACTAATTTTATGGTTATGTTTGGATAAAACTTGTTTATGTTTACAGTTATTCGTTGGTCTGTTATGATAATTAAGACAAGGTTTGGTATGACGTGAACGT
>JABUQX010110947.1:0-45000 GCA_015478945.1 Trachelipus rathkii
ATCTTTTTTCCTTGACATTAAAAGCTTTCCCTTAGAAAATGAATTAATCTATATAGTTCTTCTTCCTCACGTCCTTTCAGCCATTTTTAAAAATACTTAAGTCAGGTCATTAATTGCTTCAGCAGGAGCACCCCATTTTAGTTCCCACCTAAAAAAGAAACAAAAATTCTAAAAATTCTAGACAATTTTCATGGAATGATAATAAGCATACTGTAAGCTTTTGAACTAAAAAAAAACGTCGTTCAGGTGTTTTCTGTGTCTGTTGGTCATTTTTTCAGAATTTAAATTTGTGAAAATCAAACTCTACAATTTTTTTAAAAATGACTGCAAACTTGAAATATCCACTATGATGGCGTTCTATTACCCAATACTACGTAAACGAACGTTTTAATGATCAGAAATGGCTACATTTTAATGGTTGGTTACTTTTTTTTCGTCAAAATTGTCTGAAAATTTAAGAACTTTATGTTCATTTTTAGGTGCGGGGCCAAAAATGGGGTCTGGTGCCTGAATAATCAATAAATTGTGATCCTGACCTAACTCTAACGTGCTGTTTCCTCATTCCCTGTTTTCTGTATTTTCTGATGTCCAATTTCTTCTGCTTTACTTTTTCTAAAGCCTAGGACTCTTTTCTCAAACCTCTTTCCTCTAATTCCACCTAGACGATTCCTGAACTATTCCTACTTCACAACCCTACACCCCTCCACCCTTCCACCCCTCCGACTCATTCATGCCTAACATTGTAATTTTTCTCCTAGCAAGTTATTTCCTCTCTCTCTCTCTTCTCTTCGTCTCTCTTCTCTCTCGCTCCTACCCCTCTCTTCTTCCTCTCTCTCTTCTCTCTCTCATCATCTTTACGCTAAGTGGAAGGTTCTACTGTCCAGAGGGTTATTCCGGGTAATCCTCCTTGCGTTTCTCAAAGACTGGTGCTTCCGAGCTTGCAGTCTACCTTGTTAAACTATTTCTTCCCTCTGTCTACTTCGACTTCTGTCCCTGCAGAAAATGTGGGCTTATTCAGCCTGTTCCTTAACATGGAGATCCCTGTCAACTCTGTAACTATCGCTTTAACCTCCTTCTATCTAAGATCGAATCTATCCTTAAACAGAAACATTTTCTCTCTGGGTGAAAACGTCACTCCGGCGTCAGAAACGGAGTTACATGGTAATTTCGTTCCTAATGGAATCCACTATCAGCTTCATCAAGACTGAACATTAAGGTGGGATTTTACTCGGTTCACGGAGTGATCTCTCGATTGGCTTCGCGACTTTTACGGTCAAGGAGAGTGCGTGAAGTAGTGAATCGAATGATAAGACTTAGTGCTTTTATGTCACGGATGATGTGAAGTAGTTCAGGACGATGATACCTTACTTGAGCGGACTTTTTGTCACGTAGATTGTGATAAAAGGTAGTCAAAGATGATGGACTGAAATGCGCCAGTTATTGTATGGTCACAGATGCTATGTAAAGGTAACACATGGACTTAAAAGTGCTTTTATATCGTCCGCGAAGTTCGGTGAAGTAAGTAAACGGTGAATGGATCTTGAGTACTTTGCTCATTGGATCACGAGAGATCTAGAAGTGTAGTTAAACTCGATGGAATCGATGACACTTATTTGTCTATGGAGATGTGAAGTAGTTAAGACGTGAATCCTTGAATAAGTGTACTTCTATTCGTATATGGAGGATATGGTGAAGTGAGATTAAGACGTGACCTAAAGGCGACTCTACTGGTCACGGAGTATGCGTGATAAGTAGTTTAGACCGAATGACCATTGAAAGAGTGACTTTACAAGTCCATGGAGGATTGCTGAAGTTTAAGACGATGGACTCGAAAGTGACTTTTACTGGTTTCGAAGATGGTGAAGTAGTTAAGACGAAGGACTTGAAGGTGACTTTTTTTGGTCACGTAGATGGTAAAGTAGCTAAGACGATGGACCTGATGGCGACTTTTACTGGTCACGGAGATGGTGAAGTAGTTAAGACGATGGCCTTGAAGGTGACTTTTATTGGTCACGGAGATGGTGAAGTTGTTAAGACGATGGTATCGAAGGTGATTTTTACTGGTCACGAAGATGGTGAAGTAGTTAAGACGAAGGACTTGAAGGTGAATTTTGAAGGTGACTTTTATTGGTCACGAAGATGATGAAGTAGTTAAGACGATACACTTGAAGGTAACTTTTATTGGTCAAGGAGATGGTGAAGAAGTTAAGACGATGGACTCAATTTTCAGACGCAGGATGGTCCATTCGAACCTCGGAAGGAACACCTTTCTTTGACTTCCAATTTAACATCTTTATTTTCTTATATATATATTCGTATTATACTCATATATATAGCTATATATAGTATAATAATTTAATAGCATAGTACTATAATTATATAATATATCATATATACATATTATTATTATAGTATCCCATAACATATATATATATATATATATTATAGATATACTGTATATTCATATTCTATATATGCTAATATAGTACTCATTCCGTATAGCCAGAAGTTTATTGGAGCGTAGAGATTAAGAAAAATATACGTGTGTCTTAAATATATATACTATACACTATAATATATATATAATAATAATTACTATGTATATATATAATTATATATTATCTATATTATATTATATATATCTTCTTTCTTCTTCACCTTCCTCTTTGCTCCAAGATTGGGGGTAGGCTGCTGATACCAAGCATCGGAAAAGAAAAATCTAGTAGAAGACGGAGATACATGACAACGTCGAAAGAAAAGCCAGCCCTTACCCGCCCCCCATGTACCAATTATTAGTGAGAGTACGTCACAGACAGAAAAATCACCCTGAGCATCATGGAACCGCGACCGGGAACGCACTATGGTAATCGTCAAGTTAGGTCAATCCCTGGCCAGGTGGCCCAACCATCCCCTACAAACCCGCATATTTCGTGCCGATCATGCACCTTTATCTGGCCTCTGCCAAACTCACATTTTCTCTCCCTTCAGACATCGCTTCACTGATCAATCCATACTTTTCCTCTTCTGGTCCCAGCCGGTCTCTCCCAACATCCAACTCTCCACTATACATCGCTTACAACCGCATCATTATTCCTTTCACATGACCAATCACTCAACTACTTTCATTAATCTCTTCATTACCTTACTTCACACCACACAACTCTCTTATACGTCATTCCTCACTTTATCAATTTTCACACCTAGCACTTCCCTAGAATCTTGTCTCATACTGAAACACATCTTGAAACTTAGATCCTTACTTTATTCCAGATCCATTAGTCTCACTACCATAACAATAACACATGACTCGGTAACAAAAACCCTCATGTAAGACTCAGCGCACTCAAAGACTTAGTCCTTTACATTCACCAACTCACGTTTATGCACCAGCAACCTTTCCTGCCATTCACAACTTTCTACCACACTCTTGCATCATCCGTTCCCTTCTCACTCAACACGTTCCTAATATTTGTAATTATTTAATAGAATATTATATATCTATAATAGTACTTTTGACCTATATTATATATAAGATACTATTTAATATTTTATTATTATAGTTACTATTATTATAAATCGCACTACAATATATATATACATATATATATATATTAATATATATAATATATATATATTCATACATAATGTATCAGCTATCTGGTAAAAATATACTTGAATAAAAGGAATATGCATAAATTATCTCCATCTCAACTTCTCAGAGCAATCAACAAAATCACACTATCTGTTATGCTATTACCCATATTACATCAAAATTATTCTTCCTGGTTTGTACTTTTCTTAGTAAAATAAATTTGATAAAATTTCCACCAATTACTATTTTGTAACTATGGAATGAGACCAATACGTCAAATGAGTACTTTACATTAATTAAAACCAGTTCTGTTAGTCTTTCCTCGCACTTGAAGAATGAGAAATATATGCTCTCAGCCTTTTCAAGACGCAGAAGAATATCTTTCTGTCATGTGCCATTTCTGTGAAGTGCAGAAAGATGCATAAAATTCTTAACAATATGCTTACTATAAAAGTTTTTATGGCTTTTATTGCACAGTCTTGCTAACCTTTTCATTTATTTATTTTCTGAAGATATTATTTATTTTTTGCGACTTCACGTCTTGTCTCTTATTGACATGAAATATTTCATTAAGGGAAATTAAGTATATGCATTTTTTTCCTACATCTTTGTTCAGACAGCGGGATGATCTCTCAGTTCTTATCAACAGAATTCTGGACAGAAATTTTCGTGTAACAACTTTTAAACGCTTGAAAATTTTTTCTCATTGTGATGCGAAAATCCTTTCCAAAAACAGGCACTACATTTCAATATTATTAGAGAGTTGGCTTAAACTAATTGAAGAGAGACTGTATAATAAATGACAAATGGAGAGCAAAGTTGAAGTTGTAATTAATTAAACTTATAATCTATGCCTTCTGATTACAAATTCTGATGAGTGATTTGAGGATAAAACTCTAGTGGTTTGTGTGCGCGTTAACAGATTTATGTTAATTTAAGTTGAGCATGCTAAATGGAATTGTGGTTGTTAGCACTTGTGCATCTGAGGATTGATGTTGAGGAGAGTGAAGACTTTCATGGACAATCGGGATCTTGAGTGAGGTTTCAGCATCAGTGTGTGGGACTTTAATGTGTTTGGATAGCTGAGAGAAGAAGAATGATATAACCGTGCCCTTTGGATTTATGGAGAAATATGAGAATGGTAGGATGATAATTGATTTCTGTGAGTATCGATATCTATTAAATTTTTTACACAATTTTTCACAAGTTTCCCGAATTGGTGTAGGTAGAAATTTTGTGTTTGTGAAAAAGATGTTGGTGTGTAAGGTATGTTAATCAGTGAGTAGGGTTGCGTGATCGAGAATATCAGATCATTTATGTTTTCATGTTACAAGGTCAATGGAGAAGTGACAGAAATAAAAAAGGGAAATATTAATAGATAAGTTAAATGAACGGGTTATAAGGAAAAATATGTGAGGGCCTTGCAAATTAAGTCCAGTTGAATGTGAACAGATGAAATGAGCAAATCTGAAAAAAGATGAGAGAAACATTTGTTAGCAATGCAAGAGAAGTATGTTGGGTGCTAAGTAGAGATTAGAATGTCAATAGTGACTGTTTGTATGAGATGGTGATGCATTCGGCTTAAACAGGATTAAGCAAGGCGTGGCAATTCCTGAATGGGCTAAAATCAACGATGAGATTTCGAAAGAAAGGTATAGTGGAATATAACATGATGGAAAAACAGTAATTCTAAAAGTGGATACGTAGAGAGAAAGGATGACATGACTCAGTTGGAGGAAGGTGATGGGCTTGCAACAGGGAAAAGGAAGCTGTCGGAAGAAGTACGAACGTTCAGAAGGGGTTAAGGGCCGTCTCATATGAATAAGGAATATGGGGTGCTGCTTTTGTGGCTGAAGAGTTTATGTGAGAGAGTTTGGAGGAAATAACACTTGGAAACCAGCGCATAACATTGCAGTGATGAAAATGTGATAGTAAACTGTGTGCTGGATTTGATGGCTAAGTAAGAAGTAGCATTTTGGATTCAGCATAGTTGTGCGAGAGATAACAGATTAAGTGAGAAATTGAAGATTCGTAAATCAGTTGTTAGTGAAGTTTACTGTTTGAAATGATCAAATCTGGGAGAATTGTGATTGATTGGATATGGAGTTTATAGAACACGCGTTTGGATAGGGCTTAGTTCCAAAAGATTTGAGAAGAAAAGAATACCTTAATATTTTTAGTAGCTTCAAAGGAGCTGTAGAAGACTATATTTGGAATTAGTTCATTGCGAACTGTAGGGAGATAATATGTATGTTGTTTAAAGAGTAGTTATAAATGGACTGTCAAGTGGGCTGATGATGTCGAAGAAGGGCATTTGGAAGTCTGTAGAGGATATTGTGGATCAAACTTTACATTGAAACAAATGAGAGAGAAAACCAAACTCGTTCTTAGGAATTTGTGGCAGTTGAACAGGCTCTATGACAGTGTAATATAGACAGCTCGTGTCAAGGTATTTAAGGATATATAGGTGTAGTAGTAGTTCTGAAGGATCAAGTTATGTTTGTGATAGTGAAGGTTGGTATAGAATAGAAATTGATGGAGAATGGAATGGTCTCTTATGATAGATGAGTGAGGAAAGATAGCGTTATGTCTCCACGGCGATTTAATTCTGCTATATAAAACATTAGAAGTAAAGAGCAAGGAGAAATATCACGCATTGGGACCTAAGAGATTGTCCAGCCGAATAAATAGTTATTAGACAATGGCCCATCGCAACACACAACAATCCTACACTGCCCCCTCCAGGACTCTAGAAATTACTAATTCAAATGACCAAATATAATATATATCGCCACTTTCTATCAAAAGCAATAACTGATAACTAAGGGTACAAGCTAACCCGATTCAAGCTTTATAAGTCAGTGGTGATGAAAAACATTAAATGTGTTCGAGGTGAAAGGGGAAGGTAGACTTGGCAGAATGATAACAGTGGGGTCCCGCTTATTTACACTGATATTTGAACAGGGTTTGTCAAGATTGTAAAGTATGGGATTTTGAGAGAAAAAGTAGATAAGAGTAATGTAATGATGATGGTGGGTGAGAACGGTTCGCAATGTGAAATCATGTTGAGATAAGTAGGGAAACTGGATACAGTACAGAGCTAAATATTTTAGCTATTATGATGATAACAAAACAGACGATGTTGGATGTATTCGGAAAGTTGTGAGTGAAGATGCTTGTTTGGGCCAAAAAAAAAAATAAAAAAAATCTTTCGAGAATCAGGGGACCAAAGTCTTGAGTGCGCTGGGATTCTGCATGAGGGTTATGTTATTACAGGGTATACATTTCTTCATAGAGACGCATGGCTGCTATGAATTACCGTTCGTAGACTGTAAACAAAATGGCATATCGCACATTTCACATTTGTGTTAATCATTGCAACATGAGCAACACTTGAAACACATAACTTGACGGCAACACGGACTATATATGATAAATTGAAGCGAGATTACGAACTCAGTAATAACAGGGTAAGTTAAACTTCTACGTTACATATTGTGCTTATTATTAAAGGTAGAGATGTGGCACGGGACGGGCAATGCAATATATCAGATATGTCCCACACAAGTTTCATCACCTTGTATTTATTGACACATATTATCTATATTTATGCAAGGAATATATACTTGATTTTTCCGCAATGATTAACGATAACCTGCTAGGTATATATATACGTATAACTATTATACACTCTTACTTACCCAATTATAATAATCGTATATTATATATAGTAATATACGTTACATAATTAGTATCTTTATAGATATAATATCTATACTTATATACCTATATATCTGTATCTCTATAGTAAATACCTATTAGTTAAATATAGTATTCACTTTAGAGGGATGAGCGGATAGTATATTTTTCCATCGATCCGCGCCATGCGGCTGGATAGTGATTCTCTTTCACTATCGCGGATTGCGAATATCAGTAAAGAATGACTATCCGCGGGATTCGGATGCGGATAGCGGATAGTTACGTTTAGAGTTTTTAGCACAGGTACTCAACCACACCACACACACAAACCTACTATAGTCTAGCTATATATATACTATTATATTATATATGACATATATTATATCTATATATATATATTATACTACTACTACTACTAGTGTATATATGAGTATATATATAATATAATTATTATATAAATCATATATAAAATTATATATACTATATACTATATATATATAATAATATTAATATAAAGTATATATATTATATACTACTAATTATAATATATATAATATATTATAATATATTTTATATAATTTATATTGATATATATATATATATATATATATAATATATATACTATATATATACTATATGATATAATATATATATGATATATATACTAAAGATCTATATGTTATACAATATATATAAATATATATTATATATATATATATATTTATAAATTATACTATACATATATATCTATATATATATATATACTAATACTTTATATATACCCGTAATTACGATGTGCAGGCACGCTTGGACGCCAACGTCTTTATGCAACCCCGACCAACCTCTTTCCCAACAGCTCCAGTCCATTTGGAAATGAGGTTATACTATATCCATGGGCTCTATATTATAGCATGACTATCCTTCGTGTAGCTTGTAAATTATAATTCCAAATGATATGTATTCATTATACAAAAGCTTCAGAGCCCTTTCCAAGAGGAGAGTTTGCATCTATCTTTTCGTCGTAAATGAATTCTGCACCACTGAAAGATGCTCACTAGCCAAACTTGTTAAAGGGCTTTGCTAAGATTTTTTTACTGGCGACTTCTGCAAGATGTGGAAAACTTTACAATTATCACCACCCGCAACAAAACCAGTTGATCTTATATGATAAATATAATATTAATAAATATAATAAATCTTATATTTGGTATAATTTCTGATGATCTCCGAACATCACTGCTAGACTTGTGCTAGAAGCCAAAAAAAACGTCATTATTCGGCATGATACGCTCAATCAGATGCTAATTGCGCTTGTGTCTCTTTTTGATCTTGTGCTTCTTTATTGGTAGTGGATAGGTTCCGGCTTTAGCAGCATTTCATCGCATAGGCATCCAAATTTAATTTATAACACGTCTTTTGAAAACCGTGATTCAGAATTTTGTTTTGGTATCTAGGATTGAAAAGTATTGCAATTGCACATGAGTTATCGTTTTGCAGAGTTGAAATCTATTATCTATCTCCAATATGAGTGTTCTGAGATCCTTGAAAGTCCGTTACTTTTAATTATTAAGATAGTATATTATATATAATATATTAATACATTATATTTATATAATAATTATATTATTATATATATATTATTAATATTAGTATATATAAATATATATAATATAGTACTATTATTAGTATTACTATATATAGTATATATTATCACTATTACTATTGTTAAACATTTAACTTTTAACGCTAATATGAATTTAAGTAGGATACTGCCGAAGTTGCCGATCTATAAAAAAAATAAGTTTATAATACATTACTAATACAAAAAGGGTAATTCCGTACATCATTAATAAAAAATTTACTAAATAATAAAATTATGCCATAGGAAGAAATAATTAAATCTTCAGCCTCATTCTTAGGAGCTGTTTATAGCGAAACTCCCATGTTTGTGCAACCACCTTAAAGAGGGAGGATGGACGAGACGCATTCATAGGAAGTAGTTACCCGATTCGGTCTATTGGCGTACTGTATCGAAAATAATAAAAAGTAATTGATTGCGAATTAAGCGAATTAGATAACTCTTGAGCAAAGAAAACGAAAAAATTACTCACTTATTTAAGAATGCTACTTGTTGATCGAAGCACGAAGCATCCTTGGTGTTGAAAGGATTTTTTGTCTGCTTCGGGATGTTTAGATGGCGGTACGTTAAACCCCACGTATCCTTCGCCTTGAGTAAATATATGGCAAGTTAGTTGTTCGGAAAGTCCGATTGACTTTTGAAGCTGTCCCAATCCATATCTTAGAGATGAAGCTATCTACCTATGGCGATATTAACCTTAAACCATAAATAGATAGTATTAGACAGTTGAAATAATTAATTAGCAAGCAATAAGATTTGTACTAACTTTAACCATATATAAATAGTCGTATAAAGGCCTTAATACAAATTTTAACCTAGGTAATTTGATTCGAATAGATAGGGAACAAATAGGTTCCTAAATGTCTGAAATGAAAACATTCGTCCTAAACTATTAATTTTATGGGCAGAATAAAGATTCTAAAAAATGACCATTTCGAATATACGGTTCTGTATGTAGTACAGGTATTGGGTAAAGCTTTTCTTAAAATGACCCGAAATGTTTTACACTTAGAACAATTAAAGAACTAAGTTGTAATAATTTATTTATCATAAAGAACAAATGTCTTTTATAAGACCATTCTAATTTAACTTAATGCACTCGAATAGTAGGCTTCATTGAAGCCTGAAGATTTCACGGTAAGAAAGCGAACGACTATAAAACATTAGACGAATGAAAAGCCCACAACTCGAATGCATCGGAATTTGTCCATTAGACGCGCCAATTCCTATTGAATTTGATATTGACAATAAGCACTTGTATTAAGTTATTACCTTGATATTAAAGAGCTCACAAAATACTTTACATAGAATCCTGGACAATTTAGACTAACAAAACCTAGGCATCCACGATGATAGCTGAATAGATCCTTATAGATTGCATTACTGAGAACTGCTGCTAATAACATACTTATAGTTCGTTAATCGCTAATGAAGAGAACTTCTCCAATTCAAAGTGTTTGCTGTGGCAATAGAAATCCAAATCAGAAGGACTTTATGAGAAGTGATCAGGTATTATAAACTAACAATTAAGCCGTTTTGGAAATTAAGGATTAGGTTATTCTTAACTGGAGAAATGACAAGATTTCAGCGCTCATCCAGTATCTTGGATATGCGGACTTGAGCAATGTTATTGAAGAGCACCACATCGTTAGACAAGATTATTAAAGTTGCGTCTAAAGCGGATAGAAGGAACATTTTTGACCAAGATCGAAAGAGACCTTCTTTATAAATATCTCGATCGTTGACTTAAAAGTAGTAACTCAGTTAATTGGTCGCTAACGAGTTTCAAGTAGTATACTAGGTCGTACGAAGCTTCACAGCTAGCAACTAGTGTACCGAGCTTCAAGTAGTAACTGGTCGTTATGAGTATTGCCTGTATGAACTGAATAGCCTTTTTAGAAGCTTTCCTTTGAAATAATGGCTTGAAAAATGGAGTTAAACACCCTCTCCCCCAAATTTGACATATATTTGAACACCTTTATTTTGAATTACAATTTTTAAACACTCGGGGACGGGATGACTCCCTCCCTTTTAGTATGCAAATAAAATTCGAAATAACAATTAAATATGCCAAGTTTCACTTAATCACTTAATAAGTGAATGATCGAGAAACTAAGATGGATTCCCGTACAAAAATAAAAAATAATTTAAATCAAAAAATACTCATCAGCTTCTGCTTTGGTTGACACCTTCCGTTATGATCTCCATTGTTGAAAGACGGCAGTATGAACAGCAAATCCACATTCAATTGAAGAGATGATCCAAAATCAAATCCTTGAAAAATCGAAAATGTATAAACTTGAAACGAAAATAACAATGAAAAATCTGGAAATAAAATTCTAATGTTGAAGGCATTCAAATCCTTCAAATGTTAAAAGACCGAAAACAAAATTTGCAAATTTGTTAAAATTTGAAAGAGGAGTGGAATATTATTAAGATCAAAAAACGAAAGCAGGAAAAAAAAATCATTTTCAATTGTCCTAAGAATTAACTTTTTAATCCGCACCTTATTCATGCAATTTAAATTAGGACGATACTGCCAAAGTTTTTAATAAAAAAGTTAAATTACATAATACAAATTAAAATAGGTAATTCCGTACAATCATTAATAATTATATACAATAATAAAAATATGCACATAGAAGTATAATAAAAGTTTAGCATCAATCTTTGGAGTGTATGCGAATCCATTTTTGCAAACCTATGACAGATGGAGATGGACAAGAGGATCATAGGGAAAGTACCCTTACATTCGTCTTATTGGCGCGTACTGTATCGAAAAGGAATAAAAGTTAATGATTGCGAATTAAGCGAAGTTAGATAACTCGTTGGCAGAAAGAAACGAAGAATCATTTACTCCACCATTATTTAAAGAATGATGCTGGTTGATCGCATGAAGCATCCTTTGTGTTGAAAGATTTTTTTGTTTTCTCATCGTGGATGTTTAGAGGGGAGTAACCTCCCTTCCTCCGCCTCTTGAGTAAAGTAGTATTCAAGTTTGTTGTTTCGGAAAGTCCGAATACACTTGAAGCTGTCCCAATCCATATGAGAGATGGAAGCTATCTACTAAATGGCGCATATTTCCTTTAACCATTAATAGGAGAGTATGTAGACAGTTAAATAATTAATTAGGAAGCGCAGTAGGATTGTATAACCTTTAAGCCATATTAACATAAGTCGTATTAAAGCTTAAATAAAATTTAACCTAAGGTAATCTGGATTCCATTATTAGTTCTTTAGATTCCTAAATGTCTGAAATGAAAGCATTCGTCCTAAGCTATTACTTTTATGGCGAATTAAAGAAGATTTAAAAAATGACTCGAACGTATTCGATTTGAAATATTGCTATTCTTGGGTAGAACTGACATGTTCTCAAAATATACCGAAAACCTTCGTAGAATTTCGTCTCAATTTTAAGACGCTTCTAATAATTGAGATAGATAAAGAAATGTCTTTATAGACCATTCACTTTGAATTGATTTTGAAATGCACTCGAATATAGGTAATTGAGCCTTGAAATTTCAGGTAAGAAAAGCACTGACTAATAAAAATAGACGAATGAAAGAGCCAATCGAAATGCATCTGGAATTTGTCACTTAAGACGCATTCCTAATAGGTAAAGAGAATAGAAATAGATTGATAAAGTAATACCTTGATTATTAAAGAAGCTCACAACAAATACTTACAAGATCTGGAGAATTTAAGAAACAAACCTAGGCATCCACGGAATAATAGTGACTTTAGTACCTTAAGATTGCAAGTTACTTGAGACACTCTGTTGCAGATACACTACTTAGTGATTTTCGTTTACATGCTAAATGAAGGGGAACCTTCTCAAGCATCAAGTGTTTGTGTCGGCCATAGAAATCCAAATCTAGAAGGAATTTATGAGAAATGTGTCACATTTTTATAAACATTAACAAATTAAGCCGTAATTTTTGCAATAGGCATTAGGTTATTTTAAACTGAAATGACAGATTTTAGCGTCTATCTTCCTTGGATTGCCCGACTTGATAAACTTTATTGAAAATGACACTACTCGTTAGACAAGGATTTAAGTGTAGCGAATAAGAAACTTTTGCCAAGTCGAAAGAGCCTTGGATATATAAATACTCGATCCCGTTGAGCTTATAAAGGTAGTAACTGCGTCGTACGAGCTTCAAGTATAACTATCGTACGGCTCAAGTTAGTATACTAGTACGTACAGCTTCAAGTAGTAACTGGTCGACTGAAGTTCTCTCGGTTAGTATAGCTGAATAGCCTTGGAAGCTTCTATAAATAGATGGCTTGAAAAATGGATTAAAACCCCTCTCCCCCCATTTTGGACATTATATTTGAACGATGTATTTGAATACCAATTTTTTAAAAATATATAGATATATTGAGTATTATATATATTATATATTACTAATATTATACAACATATATAATATTTATATATTATATATATATATACTATATAGTATATATAATATATATATATTATTACATAATATATATTATGGCATAGATTGTAGGATTGTGGGCCGTATACCCATACTCAAAGACTACAAAATAGTCTACAACCAAAGAATACATTGCTGGAATGCTTGTCAAATTTTATGTGCGCAAAATGCTAAAAAAAAAATAAATAAATTAATATAAAATAGTATAAACTATATATATATATATGTATATATACGTATACTATAAGTCTACTATACATATAGTATATATGATTATATATTTATATATATTAGTAGTATATTATATATTATATACTATTACATAATTTACTTATTATAATAATCTTTCAAACTACAATAGCTACAGAGAAAAGGATCAATCTTTCCAAATCTGTAAAATTTTAAATAAGAAATGTAAAAAAAAAAAAAAAAAAAAAAAAAAATATTGTTATAATTATAGTAATATATGATTAGAGACCTATTTAGAGACCTTTTATTGGTTACTCGATAAAATAAATTTTCATTAAATTTGCTTTTTTTTTTTTACTAAAGAATACCCAAGGTAACCGCACCGATGGCAGGATCAGCGTCTCTCGGCCTCGGGAGATACGGGGCATAGGACTAATTCTCGCCGGCGAGGGTCTCGCGGAACCCCCGCTCTTTGTATTTGGGTGTCGTCGCGGGGGTTCCTCCTCCCTCCCCTACGGGGTATTGGAAACGTTCCCCCCTGTGTTCCCCGTCGGCTCGAGCCCCTACATGCCGTGTAATTATCCTTTACACATGAAGTAGATCGTGAATTGGTTAATATTAATAGACAGATATTATATATACTATATATATTTATATCAATTATATTTATATATACTATATATATATACTATATATACTATATTTAATTATACATATATATATATATATATATTATATAATCATATATATACTATATTATATATTATGATATATATTATATACTATGCCCCTGCTCCTAAAAAATAATAGCCAATATTTATTTTATTTATTTTTTTTTTTATTTTACAATTTCCTATCTAAAAATTTACAAGGATTCCAAAAATGCATTCTTTCGACTGTCAGCTATTGTAGTTTTTTGAGATAATTTTTTTTTTTTTTTTTTTTTTTTTTTTTTTTTTTTTACAGTTTTCCGCAATAAAATTTTGCCAAGAAGCATTTCCAGCAATGTATTCCTTTTGCTGTAGCCTATTGTAGTTTCTTGGAGATATGATTGTAGTCTAATTCAATAGTTTAGCCTAGTATATATATATATATAGTATAATATAATATATATATACATATAATATTTATAAGTATATATCATATAGTATATATATTATTTTATTTATATATATATTATACTATATATATCTTATATATATATATATCTAATATTAATATATAACGGTGTGACACACCGATACTATAATAATTCAATTGATGAATAAATACTCATCCGCTATCCCGCAAAAAATTATGCGGATGAGGTTGCGGATGCGAGATAGTGAAAATGCGGATGAAGGATGGCGGATGCGATAGTGAAAATATGATGCGGAATAGTACCGCCTGATTTGCGGACTGCGGATGCGATATTCCGCTACACCTCTAAGTATAGTAATAATATATATTATAATATATATATATATATATATAATAGTAGTTAACTAATATATAAATATACCCTAAACTACTATTACTATATAATACGTATATTGGTATACGTTCAGATAACCGGTATAATATATATTATATATCAATATTATATATATCTTAGAGTTATACTACGATCATATTAGATAAAATATAATGAGTCTATAACTATGAGTTTGCGAAGTCTTTCTACTTGCCTAAGCGCATATTGGCAGCTTGTTTTTCCCCTCACTGGATTCCGACTAGGCTTTCGAAATCCTCCCAATCGGGGACTTCTGCACTAGAAAAGGACCACGAATAAATATCCCGTTCTGCAGGAATTTTCTAGTATTAAATTTCTAGCATTATTTAATTACAGTTTTATGGGCAGGCTGTTCCCAAACTTTTTTCACGCCCGGCACCGCCTGTTCTTGTGCTACAAAAAAAAATATCGGCACACCCTACTCTATAAATTGGTTTGACTACCTAGTCTTAGGTCTTGGAATATCAAGAAAGATTTCGAGTTAAGACGAAATAAACTGTTTAATGATACATGACTGGAGATTCCGAGTTTAATGAAATTTTCATTATCTTTAATTTATGGAAGTTGTCAAATTTTCCTATTAGAATCACGACACTGAAGTTTACCTGCATAATTTTTTTTTATGTCAGCATCTCGTGAGAATGCAGACTGCAGTAGATAAGTGGAATTAAAAACGCAACAGAGTCTTTGTTAATGCCAATCTTGCCAACCAGCAATCGTTTCTGCATACACTTCCATCGAGAAACTCTTCTTGGCCCTTTTGATGGGATTGCCGTTTCACGTGTTGTCTTCACGAATGGGGTCAGCAGATGGCGGGTGACAAAGCTGCACATCGTCACTCCAGTAGGTTTACGCTTACGGGTCGCCACGAAAAGGTTTGTCATCCAGCTTGTAGACATCCCAGAATCAGATATCTTTCAATGCTTCGCTGGCGGTGCTTTTACAAACCTTCCCAAGTGTGGCGAGAGTAATAATTCGATTAAGTCAGTTGAAAGTGAATCTCACTTGGTATTTGAACAAATTATTGGCACCGAGGAAAGTTGGAGATGTCTCTGCTGCTTAACACACGCTTCATGCAAAATAAAAAAATTGCGCAAGCACTTTATTTTTTCTAATTGTAGCTCCTCCCTTCCCTTGACAAAGATGTTGGTCGTTCAAATTCAGTTTTTCGAAATATCGGAAAAGGTATCCAATTTAAGCAGCCCAATCGACTACTCAAGTACTTTTGAAATAAAGCACAGCTCATGTTAAATGTGACCACCATCTGCATCGTTTAGTTCAAAATTTTTTAGTTGAAAATTGAAAATAAAATAGTGCCGGCACACCTGGCACATTTGCTGGCGGCACCCTGTCAAACCCCTCTAACATTCCTCTCGAACTCTTTCCAAATTCTCCACAACATTTTCCCACTTATATACTACACTCATTCTTCTCGCATCTGACACCCACCAACGATCACTAATTAAACATTGCCAAACACGTTACAACCAGAATCGATCTATTATAACAAAATATTACACCATCTTCTTCTGCTTCTATTATCGTGAATCAAAAACCCATGTCCACGGTGATTAGAACATCCAAATTCGCGTTGACCCGAAGCAGGGTTTGCTATCAAGCCGGATAGATATTCTGCGAACTCTAATCCGCTTGGTTAAAAAAATACATATAATTCAATTTCCTCTGACCAGGAATCTGCTGCGGTACGTAATGAACCTCCCCCCCCCCCCCCCAAATTCATGGTAGTGGTCGTGGTGATTTATCAAATAGATTAATTAATTATGCAATAACTAAAATATATTGTAAAACCATGGTGAATGAGAAAAGGATTATTATTATGCATTTTATTATTTTATTATTAATTATTAATCACTTATTTATTATTATCCTATTATTTATTATTATTATTATATTATTATTATTATAGTAGTAGTAGAGATTCTAATTCTGTTAAATTCATTAAGTAAGTTTTATAATTATTATTATTTTTAAAATTTTTCAACCACATGCTCGAGACAGCTGAAAGTTATTCCTTTCTCATAAATCGCAAAAAGTTTTGTCTTCGTTATTTTTAAGTCGCCATGAATTTGAATTAGCAAAAATCTCCTTTTACTGACCGAGTCGAATCTTCCTTGAGAAGAACATGGTGCTAACTATCGGTATATGTTTTCCAATACTTTGCTTAAACAGTATTGCACCCCTAGCAGATCGTATGATCATAGAATTACGCACAAACTATCACTAGCATTGTATGGCAAGATCCAGACCACTGCTGCAGAATCGTCTCTACATCTCTTATCTTTCTACTCACTGCTTCTAATCCGTCGATCAACTGTCTGATACCACCTACACGATCCAGTATCAGAATGTACTTTACACCTGCAGAAAACGAGCTGTCGAGTCGCACTTCACAGAATAGCGCGGCACCTGCCGTGTCTGCTGCCCTGTGAGTATCGTCTATTTTTACACGTCTTCTGCACATCACAGTCAAACTACACATTACCTACCGACGCTACTTACCATCACATTGTAAAGGCTTGTTTTCTTCCTCTCAATCTATTTTCACATTATAATCTAAATTCATTTCATCATTTCTTATTCTTTCCTTAATCTTGAATTCACATCTAACTCTATCTATCTATATTACACGCGGTAATGGAGCGTGTATCAGTCGCTCGATCTGACAATCACTACAGCGGATATATATATAAGAACCTCGTCGTAAAGTTAAGCTAGCTAAACATACATATCGTCACCAGTGCAACGACTCGCATCTCCCTGATGCTATCTAAGAATACTCGACTATTCTGTCTAGACAATAGAGTCGTCTCTTGCCCGTAGACCCACAGCTAGCCCAACTATTCTCTTTTCCATTTTCAAAACAACATAACCATTTCGCTGACGAATACATACATCATCACCATTTAATTAACATCTAACAATCTCAAGTGAAGCTCAATTGTGAATTAACAATATAACTATTGACTCACAACATTAAAAATTAATGTTACATAGCATTATACTTACATGATACCACTCTATATATAATTCATAACAATCAAAATAAACTTCTAATTTATCACTAAAAAATAATTATATGCAGATTGCGCACGATCTCAACCACACTACAACATCTACTTAACCTCGAGTCAACCACCACTACATTTACTTACTCCTCTCACCAATCACGATACCTTCGCAGACACTCACCTCCGTATCCGATATATATACACATGCCGACTCCAACTAACTTACTGACAACTAGAGCACGCACTCCTATTGATATTAACCAATTTCTGATCTCTTAAGCGAACACAACTAACCGCTCCATTAAGACATCACAATTAACTCATCATGACTGCGAAATATCAACCTACAACTCACAGCACAGCCCAATTACCTCAAATAAACTTACTTCTTCTATAATATGTACCGCCATAACGATGCACTAACGCCCCTGTCCTAACGAGCCAGCTCGACATACTATCCATCTTATAATGATCATAATATCAACTACATAAATAACTATTACCTAGCAACATAATCAAATCTCGTGATAACTTAACATTATACATCTATGATAGTCCAGGATACTTACTCAGATAAATATTCTCAAACTCCGATACCATACCTCTAACTATAACCGTCCGATCAACACTACACTCATCATACATTAACTAAATCTATTCAACAACCTATCATATCACTATCTATAACCTCTATTCATCTCACCATCATTCTATATAGGCATACAGTTACGTGTTACACCTAAACAACTAATCAGCTCATACTCCACAGTCACACCATTATCATATCTTATAGATACAACCAGATCCTGCGACATCACACAGAATACATCTCTGACCTCTCCAATACAGACTGTCCATATTAATATCATTGTCATAATGCTTACCCACCTCATCGCCTAGCACCTCCTCATACTTCGTACTGCTATCAAATCTAACACCCCAGACTACATTTAAGCTACGCCACCCACCTAGCTCAAATTGAATATTACCCTAGTATGTAAGTATAATCCTATAACTCGACCTCTTCCTCATCCTTATCCACTAATGACTGACGATATCAAATATCCCATCAAAGATAACTACCACTTCTATCACTATCTCAGTTCGTGCAGACAGTACTGCCCTGACGGATCGTCGCCCCCACCCACGTGATGACTCCTTCCGCCGGTGTTAGTAGATATATATCATTTGACTTCGATCCTACCCTTGTGGAAGCCCCCATCAGCGCCACGCAGCTAGTAGTACTCTCTGTCTAGCGCCTAGCTGGTTGAAGTATATCGTCATTTCGTCATAACGACGCTCGGATAGCTCCACGGTCGTCTTCAGTCCTTTAAACTCTGACGTTGCATCATCACTTTCGAGCTGTCGACGCTGACCCGACACCGCCGCCAAACACACTTCGCTCTCGCCATCTCGATATAGACATATCAAATGGTGGACTGTATAACCCCAAAAACACGACTTCCCCACTATCAGTATACAACACACACTATGCACCCACTCGCAGACTTACTCAGATTATACCTAACCTACATTTAATACTCACTACATTTCCATAATACTACAGATAGAAGCACTCGTTAATATCTATGCGTTCTTACAGTATAGCCTAATACTCAAGGCGATCGCACTCCTTAAAATCCAATCAGCTACTCATTAGTCAATACCGCAACCTATGAATTCTGCTTATACACAGCGTACCATCACACCTAAGCCTGCACGATATTAAATCACGATATACTACTTACAATACTACTGACTACCGCGTGATATACAATAACGTACGACTCACTATACCCATCTATACTTATAGCTTTATATAGGCTCATCAAGTAAATATTATAATTATCTACTGCGCTATAGTCTAGTCTATCAAATAAAACTACACAAATTTATTTATTTATATGTAAAATATATAACTATAATATCACTAGCGATCATCTTAATACCTAATATACTTACTACCCGCTCTAAGTCTACCAATCAAATACTTGATCCCGATACCTTATAACATCTACATTCCCGCCAGCTACCGTCAAGAACCTCATCCACTTACTTCTATGTACCTCATCATTCCACTAAATACCACTCGTTAAAGATCTGACGCATGACACCCTAACTAACAACATATATCTCGATATCACAGTCTCACCTCATCTATATGTCTTTAAATTTCATCCCTTATATAATCTTATACTTTAATCTAACTAATTAATATTAATAATAAATACATAATTATATATAATCCTACTAAATAATCTAATAACTAATAACCACATATAATAATAGAATATATAATAATAATAATACAGTTTGTATAATAATCAATCATATCAAGATGATTCTCTAAATCCAATCGCATGAATACACATAACTCAATGCTAATTAAAATTCAATACCGACGTACATAAATAATCAATACATTCAATATATATATACTATATAATCAGAATTAAATCCCTCACCTAGACTCGATGTTTGTTTCATTCTTGCATACACTCTGCACACATCTACAAACCGACTTTAAAGCAGGCATGATTAGAACATAATAGACTTAACAACGACTTATAATACTCTTCATTAAAAATTTAAAACACTATGTTCAAGTATTTCTCCATACCGGCCACCTCATTTTTTTTTCCTAGGACATTATTTCTCAGAAGATCACTTCCACTTTGCTTAGACATCTAGTAACATGTATCGTGACCATCACGCCATGACTGCTAGCTCATTCTCACCACGACTAACTTTAAACTACTATTACACCATCCGCCATTCTATACGGATCATATACACTTCATCTTAGAAATTCCTGGAGCTTACTCTCCTGCTATAAGCCCGCACTATAACACTGTAGCAGAAGACTCACTCCGCAACTATCCGCCATAATGAACTATCGCATCTTTAGAACATACCATCTATATACTCCCGCTTCGACCCGATACCCATCACTCTCCTCTTTGCTGAACTCATCAGGTACTACTATACAATCACTGCTTTCCATTCATCCCCCGCTTTAGTCGTAACAGTCAATCTCTTCATTAAAAACAATCATCATCACCCTCATCAACTAAAAACTATATATACCTTCTTCTTAAACCATTTCTGCACATCTCAGCGCGCCTGATGTCGACTATCACGACTGCAACATGAATGACATCACTATATAACCCTCTAATACAAACAATATCTATACCATTTTACCTCCGCATCGAGCATCTTTTTTCTTGTTCATTCGCCACAATCATATAAAGAGCGTCGATTTCTTCTTCGCTCTTCTGGATCAGTTTCTCATCATACTGAAAGTTAAGAAATATAATAATCTTTATAGGAAACTACAGCCTACGAAATTCATGGCTAACTGCGTCCTGCCTGTTTTGCAGTCCAAAAATTCTATATACCCACTGACGAATTCCGTTACACATCGCTTCACCTCAAAACTTAATGCTAAAAGGCATTGCACCCAACTTCGTATATGCCTTATTTCATTATCTGCCTAACTTAACTGAGCTCCAGAAGTCAGTACGCTGGAATAGTCCTACGCACCCTCTATCAACTCGCTACGACCATTCTATTTACATTATACTGTCTCGGGTCACAACTACGAAGTGCTTAGCAAAATATTAGCAAACAAAACAAATGTCAGAAGAAGAGCAGGCAGGATTTTTTTTTTTGCTACATATAAGAAATATTACTTAAAAATTTTAAAATTGTCCCAACTATTTCGACGTAATAATCTACCTTTTTTCCTGTTTATATTATTCGTAAAAAATCAAATGAATATTGTTCTCACTACGTGTGGAAATTGTCCCATTGAATGAAGATGTTTCAACAAAAATTCAATAAACAGCTGTCAAATCTACTTTATTCAAATTCGTTGATCTCCATCACAATAGTTTCTGATCTATCATTTGTAGTAAAAAACTATTATTTTTATTTTGTGTTTATTCCAAATCGCAGGCTCATCACAAACAGATGGATTCCAATTGTTCGATAGCTAAACAAAGTAAACTGGCTGTACACAACCGTCATGTCGATTTTAAACGAATTTTGTTGCTTAAATGTGAAAGGATTTACTTAACCGTGTGAAAACTCAATCGATAGAAACGAAAAACTTTTTAAATAAAATTTAGCATAAGAAAAATATTATTAATTCTATGAACTTTAGTATATAAAATCCAAAGAATTCCTAGATTTAAAATTCAAAATATTATTCAGTATTTACTTTGTATCACAAAATATTCGGAATAGTGCAAAGTAGAATGGTTTTTGGAAGCGATACTTTACCGAAGGTAATATATATATATATATATATTATATATATATATAAATATAATAACTATAATATATATATATCTATACATATCTATATATATTAATAATACTATATATAATATATACTAGTAGTATATATTTAGTCAATTTTCACAGACCAAACCGGCTCACTAAGGATAAGAAGCGGCACACAATGGGCAGTTGTTGAATAATCAACATGCGGTTGGGGTGGGGTTCTGGCATTATATCAGATTTTAAATCTGTCAAGGAAAAGATTGGAATGAGGAATTGAATATTCAGGCAAAATAAATAAAAACAAATAAAATTTTATCGTCTTACATCGTACTCATAAGTGAATTCTCTAATGCTCGTCTCGTACATAAAACTCATTACTGTAACAGTTGCACAGATATCTTTCTACCCTTATATGAAAGGATCAAAACGCAGAATCCAATAATACGGTTCCCTGACTACCCTTTAAAACGTTATCTATATGTTTTTCCTTAGATTAGATACTGACAACACTTAGAGAACGGTTTGATAACGTATTTAAAATACTTTTATCTGCTTGTTATGCATGGCAGATCCCATCATCCAGCTGAAAAGAACACGTGACGACCGGCGCAATATGGTCCAGGTGGGAACAATTAATGAAGATTCGATACGAGCCTGAGGGCGAAACACAGATTGCGGCCTTATTTGCGGGGTATAACGACGGGCAGATGTGAGGAGGTCCCGTGTAACTTATAGTTAACTGTGAAGTGTTATTGATGTGGCCAGATAGTAGGGCGCAGCACCCGTACCACATCTAGTAAAAGCAGCTTTCGTCGAGAGAGGGAATAGCCCAGCTCAGCTCGATGCTTCGGCTCATATATGTTGCTCAAGTTCTACGCTTCCCGCTGATACATCTCGCTCCAGACTCTTGACGAATATGAATATTCGAGAAGCTTGTCTGAGCAGCTACGTCCGTCATAATTAATCCCGCGTATATGATGCGGCATGCCGCCCCGTTCTGCCTCGAAACGCTCAATAGATACCCTAAGAAAGATCAACTTACCTCGCATACTTGTAATATATTCATATCGCAATATAGACTTAGGTATATATATATAGCGTCTACTGATACAATTATAACAATAATAATGCTGGCATCCCTCCCCCTACTCATTCTCGACTACCTACTCCAGTAAAATTGCTATCCGTCTATCCTCACGGTAGATTCTCACTGCTCAGTATCCATCAACCTCAGTAGACGCTAACATACCCCATGCACTCGGTAGATGCCTCACTCTACCCGCCGCCCTACCACTCTACTATATCCTAGCAACAATCGTAACACTCCTGTAGTACGGCGTTAATGTAACACTAATCGCACTCTAATGACGATAACCAGTAAATTCATATCGATCCCACGGCTGCGTCCTTTCATACCCCCTGCGCTTCTCTCTCAACCTCACACTAGACTGTTATACATGCCTGACACCAATGCTACCCCTCAAAATACTGAGCTTAGTTACTTAACTATATGTCCCACGATGCTGCTAATACGACCTTAGTTATATTAAATCAAACCCTGACTCTCTCATCCCACACTCTCTAACTCATACGAACTCTCACTTCTACGACCACTCCCAGCCTTCGTCCTATCTCGATTCGCATCGCCCTACCGTCCGAATATCTCACATGAAACCGCTAAATGTCACACTCCCTCATTTCCCTCTCGCCTCTCTAATCCCTCCTAATAGCCCTCACTCTCACCTACGCCGCTCGGCCTCTCTACTCGCTATAGACTCTCTATCTCCCCCTATACCCCAGCCAACCTCACTCTCAGCCCCTCCTCCGTATATCCTATGCGCTTCTCGTAGCCTCTCTCTCTCCCACTCCCCCTCCCACCCGCCCCGGCGTCCATCTGAGAATGATGCATCTCAATTCAATATACCTACTCACTCTTCGCATCCAATGGGCAGCTACGATTACCATCGATCGTGCTATCTATAATCTCACTCCCTAACTACACTCACCGTGCTGCAATCGCGAACCAGCACATCCGTACGCACTTACTCAAGCAACTAATCTAGTTATTGATCGTTCTGTCTTCTTCCTTCTGTACTGCCTTTTCGATTTTAATTTCAATTAGTATCTTCACCCAAGCAACAGCGCTTAGATACTGTCATCTGCTATAGCTCTGTAGATAGCACAGATTTTTTACAATTCAACGTCCTGCATAACTATCTATCTCAGAGAGAGAAACGTAAAGGCAGCTTTGATGGTGCCAGATCGCCGGTTGTAGAGCCGCGCTAGAATATATTACGACGGTGCGTATGTTGCTGGCAACCGCACACTCACATACAGGTTCTGTTACACGCTACGCGCGTACGAAGCAGATCATGTCCGCGCCTAGCCCCGCGTTGATCGCGTGTCCTCGATATACGATATATCCTAATCAATTTATCTCCCGGCTCGAGCACACGGAATATAGTGACCAAGGAACTCCGCTTACCGCCTTCCTAGATCTCCTTGGAATAGCTACTCGCTCATAACTCTTTTATCAGATAGCGTCTGAATACACCCTAAAGCGCTCGAGCCCGCGCCCAAATAATACTACATGTGCCTCTTTTCCCCCGCCTATGACAGAGTTCGAAGCAACAATATAAAAACATACCCTACTCTCCACGTCTTCTACCAGTCTATGGCATTCCCGATAAGTCGCTCCATAACAGACGGACAAGAGTCCAACGTCGCAGCTAGAGAAGATCCAGAATGTCCCGACTGCAGGCGACATAGACCTCCCTACGCACTTCCTCACGCGCGAACAGAATCTGTCCTCTACAACAACGTCCAGCGCCTCCGTACACTATCAGCCTCAAGGCCGTAGACTATACAGATACCGCTACCGCCCGGGGCACCCTGATACCCAAGCGCATGCGCCTGCGAACACGTGAAACTGCTCCATAGCAACTCTACTTCATTCCATGCGATATCAGAATATATGTCTCCGATACTCCCATCGCTCAAGCTTACTACCATCAAACCCACGATGTTTCTCTATCCAATCTTGGACTCCATACACACAAATATATATCGACATTTTACAACAACTACTCATGCAAAACATACCAGCGTCCCCTAGCAACAGCTAGTGCTCGCTGCGCATTTCCTGTCGGTACATGACATACATTCGTTTTATCCATATATCTCGTGAGGTCGAACCGATAGGACGAGAACTCGGCTCACTCTGTGCATATGTCATACGTAATACTCATATGATCTGTCAACCTCGTATACCCATGTAGATCTACAGAAAGGTCAGTAGCTATCGAATGCTCACTCCATTTTGTCCATTCGCTTCGCCATCAGGACTTGTCTATCCGATAATTGTTTTGATGTAGCACTGATTCTATTGAAAGGTCGTATCTACTGTAAAATTGTCAGATCTATATCTGCATTCAGATTATGGACGTAGCCTTTTTAGTTTGATATCATGACGGGAATTGCAGCAAAACTCTCGTCCTCATCTATCCTGGAAAAGACGTTTACTTCCTGCACTCCGGTTAACGAGAATGCGGTCTGGCTTGATGAGCCATAGAGATTAGTGGAATAGGGACAAGCGCTGTCTGTCTGTATATCGATTGTGAGGGATTCTCTATGTTGATCCAATAAGATTTGTTCCAGCTAGAGTTGATTCAGATACATTATAGTGCTAGTGCGGCTCTTGACGCGGTCATGTTCTTGAGTGCTGCGCTTGAATTGCCAGTATATTCGTATATCCCAAGGCCAATTCTTAAGATGGGGATAGTATAAGATTCTAGTCTTCCGATGTCTAGGCTAGGAGAGATATAGTATATAGATGGCATTTTTGAAGCGAGTGATGCGTCATTCTGTTTGTTTAGTCACTGCCCAGTTGCGGTTCAAATGCTATGCATTGTGCAGATCCTTCCTGCATGACCTCATTCGTTGCACGAACGTGCGTTATTTGAGCTCGTGACTGATTCAGATCATCCTGGCGATATTACTACATATTAATTATCTAGAAGGGGAGTGACTAACTGTAGGCCGAGCGCTTTCTGAGCAGTGACAATAGTTTAGAGAGCGTAGGTCTGAAAGAATGGTCGTTGGAAGGTACTATCAATTCATCAGTTTATAGAAATTTGCGGGCGAGATTGAGCTAATCCTCGATGACTGTATAGTGTACGAACGGCAAAAGAAGAGTTTCCCTTTCTGCAAAATTTCTCTTATGATATTTAGAACTTTGACCCTTTTAAAAGGTGACGGAGGGACGCCTCATCTGAACTGTCTTGTCGATTCAATAGCTGAACCGTAGGAAATACCTCTAGCTCGGGTGAGTATTGGCAGGCTAGAAGTACCTGCTTAAACACTTGTTCGAGGCCTGTTTCGGATTAATCATGAGGTTACGCGTATGGATGGTTCGGGTATAGTGTTGCTTTTGTCGGAAACAATCACTACTTATTAGCTTGAATATGGATATGGGACTAGTCAAAGGTGCTCTTGGACTTTATTATTGAGGAATCTAATTGTTCATGTATGTTGCAATATGATACAGAGAGTACATGTTCAGTAACCACCCGATATCTTATACGAAGCGTTACTCCGCGCTATTATCCGTCGTTTATTTGCGTCTCTCTAGAATTATCAGGTGTTCCTATAATTAGATGCATGCACATAGTTTCTCGACCTACACTGAATGGCATAAGGTACTCCGCAGCTAAGTTCCGTTCGTCGGCTCCTTTCCTCTATTTCGCATCGTTACGAACCTCACCTCTATGTGCTCTCTCTAAGACTGCAAACCAAGTTAACTTGGATCCCTACGGCTACGTCATGAGAGTCAGCAGATTGTATCAATCATAACTATGAGGTTCGGCCATACCCGTCAACCTATTCATCGGCTTGCTAATTTCTTAGGGTATAAATCTGTGAGAATGAACCATTCATTCTTATATCAGGAGGCTAATTCTACGCTTTGATATGGGTCTTCCAGAACTACTTTTAAAGTCGGTCATATATAAGATTTATTGCCTTCATATTAGGTAGATTTTGCCGGCGTCTCCTGTGTAATTTTGGCTGGAATATTACAGATATCTCATCTGCAGTTGCTCTTCTTAGTGCAGCTGTCAGCATTTTAATTCACGTTCCTATTTTAAACTATGTTTCGTAGATGTATGAGTAGGACCTCTTGAGTGTCGAGCGAAGTGTGGCAGATATTTTATATATATTGTCATTAATATTTTTTCAAGTGACCTGAGTCTTCGAGTGGATATCCAGTGATATTCTGATCGCTATTACAGTGATTTCCTATGCTAGGAGCGGCAGTTGAATATCAAGGTTATTTATCTTCAAATGTCTGAGGGGTCTCTCTTAATGATTATTGGCGTTAATTTTCTTGGATGCCACGCGCCTACTTCATATTACTGTCTGTCCTTAGACAAGTTCTCTTTGTTATAAACGTATCAGGTCACCCTATTGATCTGAAGACACATAATCACTTCTCGTATACCATTGCACAATTTACACTTTTAAGCTTTAAGTACCGTCGAATAGCATTTGTATTTCATACTGAAGACACGTTAGTGTTACTCCTACACCTACTGGTATGCCGCATCACGTTTACTTTTCTCTTTCACAACAGAAAATTATCGTAATTCTAAATGTGTTGACATTTACCTATTTCTTTTGGCAACTCTATAATACACCGTTAGATGGCCTTCAAATTATAATGACCATATTTGCAATACCCCCTTACTATATTACAAAGTCTTTAATCTACTGATTTATCCACATCCCTCCATCAATCATGCCAATACTTATACTACGGTCTTAATAACTAATACTTATTACCATATATCATATCAGATCACTCGTACGCGCCCCAGCTATCCAACCCGCCAATTATTCTTTATCATATTTACTACACAATCTCCTCGCATGCACCTCATAAATATATACAACCTCTATCTCGATAATCTCTCTACTTACATTCCGCATATAATACCTAGATAAATAGATAAGGTCACGGCTCCTGACTCTTACTCCTATCATCCGCCTAGTATCTCCCACCACCACTACCTATTTTGGCTACCCTGACCGCACCGTAGTAATATTCCTAACTCAAACGCCAGTTGACATAGGATCAGTCCCATATCAGTAAACATACATATATCAGCGTCTAATCATAGTCATACAATCTACACATAACATACTTCAGTTTATAGCAATTCTAATCCAGCCACTATACAGTTGCTCTTCTATCCATACATCGCTCACGTACCTCATAAATAAAACCATTAAGGCTATCCCCCCCCGATACATCACCAGCTACTCATGCTCTTCACATTCGCATAGCAGTAAAATAAAGAACTCTACCTAATCTATCTTCAACTCACTCACTCGTCACACATCGACCCTGCTAACTCGCAGAAAGCTTGCTTTAACATCAACGACCTCGCTAATTATAAGATATCATAAGACATCACAACTGACGTCCTCGATAGCTAAGAAAGCTAGCATGCCTTACCTTTAGTCTCATACACCTTGACATCTAAGCAATAGGACACCTGTCACTTGAACCCTTTAGATGACTATATATATATATCAGCGTTCTGACAAATAAGCTTATTCAATATGGGACGACCTTTAGATGCCTACAACTACCCGTACCGCCTATACACACATAACAGCCATCTACTCTACTTATCTCACATAATACACCTACCCACTAGCATGACCACCGTAGTCCTCACCTACCCATGACTCTCCCCCCTTACGCTGGACAGCTCTATGATCCACACCAAATCTTGATCGTCTTAACATAACACCACCCCTTCAACCCATAATTATAATCTAATGCCCTTCTTGATCACGGATCTCTTTATCTCGTTTACTATGCATGCACGCTAATTCGACTATGCATGAGCATTTTTTTGTTCTTATGTTCATTCGATCTATCGCTAGCATATCCCACCACACCCATCATGATAATCTAAGACCCGATAAAACTTCTCGTGACAGACGACCTTCTGAATTGCTAGCAGCTAACCCAAAATAGATATTCCTTATTAAGAGTACTTATATACAAACAACCGAAATACAGGTAAGCGTATGACTGCTTCTAATTACATAATATCTTCTCATTTATTTATAATCCATTCGCATCCATTGCGAGTCCCTCGGGGACAACACACATCAATATTGCAGCCTACTACGTGATATGCTTTCTTGCAATACAGTTTCTGCATAACTCCTAAGATCCGCTCCTGCCTCCCATATAATGATATAGCCTGATATCTCCCCAGACATCTCTGCTTGACCAATACTCACACACATGAGCTCTGTATCTCATCTGTAGGTCGTGCAGTGATCAGTGCTATTCATACGATCATTTTGCGCCTCTGTGCTCTCTGTAAAGCCATACCATCTTGTATCACGTACTCCTCATGCGCATATGCAGTGTGCTCCCCACCTGCTAAGTAAGTCTCCTGTCAGCTGTGTACTCCCACGTTACTGCTCTCGCATTTCCATACCGGATTGCTAATCGCTTCTTTACTAGACCTCCTAAGCCTGCTACTTAGCCCTCTCGCTGATTAACTAAATTATCTGTCCTCTCCGTCTCATCATCCAAACATCTATATATTCATATAAGTCACTTATACCCGTCTCTTACTCAACCTGGATTACTACGTTACTGCTTAACTCTACCCCAAACAAGAGCATATATATCTACATCTTACATCTTGCATTTCTGTTCTTATCACTATCATCCGGTGAACCTATTCATAAATCCATGCTCTTCAATCTAAATTCAATCGCGCACATAATACACAGAATCATATGCGTCCTTTCGAACGCACTAACTCCAACATACCATAGCTTCAAGTTTGATCATATTATCGATCTCCCTATCATTTAACTTCGCACTATCATTTCTACGCTTCAACTACTGCTTTATACTAGTATTGTTCTCAGAACCTGCTGCAAGCCTCCTACTTCCGTAAGTAAGGATGTTCGCCTCACCCGCTACACGACATGTCTTCGTATACTATCTATAATATGAAAAAAATCTACTCCATCACCATGAACTGGAAAGTCATTGAACGTATTATTTACAGGCCGCCCTTCCGTGATATCGTGCACGACTCGATCACAATCTCAATACCAAGAGCTCACCTGCATTCTAACTCATTTTCATAACATCTTCTTCTACTCTAATCTATACTGTAACATATCCCCGTATCATACAATTCCTAGCTTGCGTCACTATTATATTCAATAACTTACAATCAATTCAACATAATACTATAAAACCATATCTAATCACGTGGCATTAAATATATATATATATGGCCTGTACTCTCTATACATTTTATGCCTATATACATTCTTAGATACTACGCCATTAATCTCATATTTATCACTATCGTATAACATATAACAACAACCTATACGACCGTATCAATATTATACTCATCTACTAAGATAACTTTCATGCTTTCTAGCCCAACTCACCTCCATCTGTAGACATCACACTGAGGTTCTTCCAACCTACTGATCACTGAGATATTACTATGACAAGGCACCTGCTTTTATCGCACTCTCGACGACTCTGCCAATCACTTTCAGACGGCTTAATCCTGACCCAAGTAAGTCCCGGAAATCCAATGACACACACTCTGCCTCGCACGATGCGAGCTGTCAGAGAACAAAGATTAGATCCGCTCAAAGCGTCTGTCCCCGCAACCCCTCAATCAGTCCAATCATAACTCCGCATATCCGCTACAGACCGCCACGTCCGCACGTTAACCTCAATCCACTCAATAATATGTGGGCGTCACAACTCAGGTCAGTCATTTAATCTAGAATCACTAAATATGGCCTACCATATCCATCTCCGACTCTACAAGATTTCATTCTTCGCACTTATAATACCAGCATGCGTATTACTTATTGTCTACCACTGCGAGGCTCTGAATAATAAGCAATTAACCGCACAGACATCCTCATACAGTCGCGATTCCCTCTTACCTCTGTTATGCCGTTCTCATTCTCGGATCTCCAACTCACACAAGGCGTACACTCAAAGCGATTCCTAGTTTCCTTCCAAACCAAGACACTTAGGTCTGATTCAACCTAATTCTGTATACAGCAGTAGTCAGCTAAGGCTGGAACCACTCTTCACTCCTCTCCTACTATCAATTACTCACCACTCCAGATAACCCTTATCAGAAGACATCTCCTCTTCCGAAATCTCCGCAGCACGCCAGACCTGGGAGGTGGTACCTTATTATTTTTTTCAGATCGCGACCATCAAAGTTCACACTATATATTTCGCTCGCTATGCTCAATGTAAACGACTGGCTCCTCATCATTGGTGACTAGAGGACTGTGCCATGAGGCTTGTTAGTTCCTCGTACACTGCGCGCACCAATGTAAATATTACGCAGAGTTCCACTCATTCCTTAACCCCATCTCCTGTGCCATTCCACTTGCCTGACTCGACATTTTCCTTGATTCTCTAACCCCTCGATTCCCATCGCTCTATCATAAAAAGGATCTCACTTCGGGATACGCAAATGTTAGTATAAGAAATCTATGAATAGATACGTCGCACAGCATGCAGAGTCCCTATGCGCTACCGCCTACGTTACAGCTAGCATCTCCGTGGGTTATAAGCTATTCAGTGAGTTGATATCCTAATATATCAGCGATTACCTTACTATTTACTATGATAGCATATCGTAAATCGCACAACTGACACTACACACACCATATTCCGCCTAACTACAATCCTATTCACAACTTCCAAACCTAATACAACTTACGTCACATCCTAACCGTTAACACTTACCAATACCACAAAAATATGACAACGGATACTTTTAATACATTACCCTCAACCAACGGATCATCCTATAAACATACTACTGCTATAATTAACCTACTCCCCATCCATCACCATCCGAATTTTACATACATAAACCATGCCGCCTTTATTACTCGACCAACTTACACACACGTCTACACTTAACGCCTTTACTCAAATTAAAATCATACGTCACAACAGCACCTTTGAATGTTATTCCTTCATGGCTTTAAATCGCATCTAAAGCTGCCGTACTACCCCTATCTCACGGTACATCACACCACAATCCACATTCACTTACTCTTTAGTACCCCACTTATACTCTGACTCTATACCAACTCCTTCCTCCTGTCTGTCACTATCGCTGATTTACTGCTATCCAGTCACCGCACGTCCACTAGACCTATCACCTCATCTATCATCTCTATCATCGCTATATATATATAAAATATATGGTGTATACATAGTTATAATACTAGTATACTATATCTATATAGTATATATACTATATAGTAATAGTATTATATATATTACTATATATATATATAATCTAGTAATATATATAATAATTGATATATATACTACATATAGCAACGGATATATTATGATCTCTTATATATCCATATATATATATATATTACTAGATAATAAAATATAATTATCAGATAATATATATGTTAATATATCGAATACTGATATATTGATATATCTACGTATCAGCCTATCGATACTGAATATTATTTACTCCTAACGTAGGCTATATACTAAACGAGCACTCTACATATACTAATACAACGTATATATCATTCTGTGATACGGTAATCCTCGAGAACTTACGCTATATGGCATAAGTATTGATAATATTGCATTAATATACTAGAGTATATCATCTCGCATATATAACTCAGTATAGTTCTAACATATATAACCATACACTATGACCCTACATCAACTCTACGCTCTCTCTAGCTAACTATATAATGCTAGTAGTATATATATATTATATATAATATATTATGTCTATTATTATACCATATATATGTACGCCCATATATAATAATATTGATGCGTGTGCTCTTATCATCACTACAGGACTATCTTGTAGTCTCTCACGGATTACTTGTAACCCTGATTAAATCATATATACGAACTGGATAGTTATATAGCGCAGCCGCAACATCCTGAAGATTCTTGACTCCCCGAGACCATATAAGCCTGATAACACGATCAATAAGTACTAATCTCGAATGAATTCTCGAACGATGCATAGAAGTCTCTACTCGTCTTACTATCAATATACAGTCTCGAATATTTAAATGTTATGTATCGCTATAGGCCTCGTCCCATCACAGAAGTTGGGTATCTGTTTTGGAAGTCTTAATTACTAAAAAAACAATAAGTTTCTAGACTTAAAAGTTATAATTAGTCTATAAACTTAAAATAAAAAATTATATTTCTTTATCTATATTCAATAAGAATCTTAATAAGTAAACTATGCTTTCATTTTTCAAAAAAGGTGTCGACTCAAAAGAGCGGAAAACTTTTTTTGATCCGGCACGTGCAAGTCCGCTAATTCCCTGACGACTCCGCACCTCCGCTAGTCCGCACCTATTCTGGTAGTCCGCTCGGAGCGGATAGCCGACCTAGCGGGACTAGCGACAAAGAGGCGGTAAGTGCCACTCTATATTACTCTATATAGTATATATAATTATATATATCTACTAACTATATAAGTATACTATATATAATAAATTATATATCGATTATAGTATAATATATATAGTATATATAGATATATATTATACTATATATAACTATATAATATATATATCATAACTATATATAATATATCACCAATATAGGTAATATGACATGCTTATACTTACATCGTTTCCTATTACCTCCTATATATAATACCCCATACGACTGATCATTTATCAGTAGCGTTAGTATCAATCAACTACCAGCTTATATATGCTCGACTCATCTCGGTCATGCATAATTGTACTTATAGCGCTGGATACTATATATATGACATAATCGCCGATTTTCCAGCTAGTCACCGTCTACGTACATGCTAGATAATAGTACGTCAATTAAGACCTCAAGATCTAGTACCTATTCAACTTATAATCATTATAATACTATATACTATATATATATAATATTTCAGATTTATAAATGCTAAAAACGAACACACAATGATGAAGTTCTTTCATTATTCAATCTTTGTGGAATTCCAGCACTGGTTGTAATTTCGATCACCCTGCCACAATTAAGGAATCAAAATGTCTTTCTCGATTGAATTCACTGATATATGTTCCAATTTTGAAATTTTGGAGTTCAGCTTTCATACATGCGTGGTAGCTGAAATATTGGAAGGCAGTAGCTTACCAACGGAGGCCATTCCATGGCATTTTCTTCCTTCCATCGCGAATCGAGGGGTTGAAGTCTGCATGCAGTAATTTGAAAAACCCAATTTCCAATATTCATCAACGAACTTTATAAAAATGTTTACTCAAAAGTTCCTTTATTTACATCAAGTGGATGTTTGATATGGCAAAAAGCGCCGGGAAATTGTGAACTGGATCAAGTTTGAGTGTTTTAACAGTATACTAATCTCACATAAGCATTTATGAGCTACTTCTGACAGCATACCTTTCAATTAGCTTCTCTCGATAACCACGAACTCTGCAACAAACGTCCCATACCTTCTCAGCTGTGGCAGCTAAACCACATCAAAGAAATTAAAGTTTAAAAATATTTTCGCGGTAATATGGAATTGAAAGCCATGTCTGTTTGTGCAAAATATTTTGAGGGAAATGAAAATCCCTTCAATGCAAGAGTCTACTTCGAAAGCAGATATCCGACGCGATCTTATTGCCAAAGATTTTCCTTATGGACAGCAACATATAGTTATTTAGCAGGCAGAAAAGTCAGATCGATACAAGTTAGCCGAAACCAAGAAGACATGTTGGAGGCAATGAAATAAGCATTCGGAGTGAAGGTAATTTGAAAACCACTATAGGAATAGAATGCAACATTTCTATTGAAATTCGATAAATATAAAATGAACTGTCAACTCATAAGGGATTGTTTCAGTTCACCGCAAGATCGATACCGAAGAAACCTGCATGAGTTGAATTGGGCTAAACCAGAATTTATGAGAGATCATTTTACTTTCGTTTTTAACTTAGTGTATTATAATACCTATCTCTAATGACGGCTGTTAAGGATGCTATTTTAACCTGGCGCCATAACCGGCGATTTTTTTTCATGAAAACGGCACATAATCTAGTCTCCACATTTTAAACTGAAAAACGCATTTTATCTTGTCTTATAGCAAGGACAAATAAGTCTTCTGCGACTAAAGATTCCAATTTAAGCCAGACATATTATCATAATTTACTGAGGGAATTTTGGATAAAAGCTCCTTTAACCATAACGAAATTTGGCTATAAAGTTCGGAACTGTGAAGCTTTAGACCTCCTCCTCTTTATCGTATTGACTGTATCTGGATCGGTAAATGTTGAGAGCAGATAATTGTTGGCTCATAACTTTTCACCTGCACCATCATCTTTCGATTAATATTAGAAAATCGCAACGTTGAAGAAAAGAAATATATTGACGGAAAAATGTAGGATAAGGATCATGGTTCTCATCTTCCTATCTTTTGTAAAAAATTCAATTCAAATTCGCCGAATAATGTATAATAAACACACTTATGTTTACAAGAAAATACAGCGGGAAACTAAAAAGAAAACAAGCAGCTCGTTATTTCCAATGCTATTGGCGATAGAAAAAAGGAAATTTAGATATGGCAGATAAGTTTGTGAATTGGACTGTCAGTCCTGACGAAGTTTGTAACCTATTTGTTTCGAAATTCCAAAAGTTTTTTTAGATAATCCTACTTTCGCTTATGACATTTGTGTCCTCTGAAATTCCTGTTGCCCATCTCAATTAAACTTTTGAAGTGGTTTGAGAAAACGATGAAGAAAAGAAATTAAAGAATGGAAAATGAACTATGTATTTGAATGGCCATTTTCTACTTTTTTTTTAACAATCATAATTTTATCATTAAACAATATGATGACTTTTTTGAATGGCTTGATTATACAGAACAAAAAATTTCGGACACTAAAAGTAAAATTCTTGAAAATGCTTCCCCGAAATGTTTGGATTCATTATATTTTCAAATAATGGACCCAAAATCTTTTTACAAAAGGTTATTATACCTGTGCTCAGGTAATAAAGAACGAGCCAGTGAATATATCATGAAGTTACATCTTCTCTTTAAATTCTACGGAAAAAAGTGTCAAATTTGTGGAAAGAGCGGTCGTATTTACTTTAAGAACGGTGAGTTAAGAAATACGTTTTCGCACCGAATGAACTGTTCAGAGATGGAAACTAAAATGAAAGAAGTTTGTTGTAATCTAAAAAAACCTTATACATAATATTGAGCTAGGACATTAGTGAGGAGGAGAATCTTAAAGAACATAAAAAGAAAATTGCCCAACATATTGTTTAAACCTCATAGCACGAGAATAGCTATATATATATATATTTATATAGTATATAGTAGTATATATATATATATATATATATATTCTATATATTATTAGTAATATAGTAATATATATATGTTATAAATATATTATATATATATAATATATTATATATATATAGCTATACTATATATTAATATAATTATATATATTATACTATATACGTACTATGCCTCTACAATCTATTATATATATATTCGTATATACTAGGGTTATATAATTATATTTACTATCTAGTTATATAGTATAGTATAATCTTATACTATATATATAATATATAGTATATATATATATATAGTATATATATATATAATATATAATAGATAATATATAAACTATCATATTATATATATAATATATATATATATCAATATACTATATATTACGTATAGTATATATATATATTATATATTACTTATATATATATATAGAATTGGAATATATATTTTTATTTTTATTTATTTTTTTTTATCTTTTTTTTTTAATTTCACCCACTCACGGCAAAGCCCTATTTTAAGTGGACAGGGCCGCAGGTAGTTAAATTAACAAAAAGTTCATAAACAAATGACTGCAGATGAGCACAGACCCGTGCTCTTAAAGTAGAGAGAGATAATTGCAGTAGTAAACACAGAAGATGGAAGAGGAAAGTTAGAAGGTATCTAGCGGTCGGCAGGAAGAAGGAGCACCGCAGCGAACTAGTGGAGTTGCTGATATCAACTCAAAACTCATTGTGCCGACACAGCACCACTTGTGCTACGAGAGCGAGGCGTCTTAAAGGGGGTGGCACGCGAGTGGAAAGTTGCCTCGAGCACGAGCATCTACCGAGTACCTATAGAAAAAGAGATAAAAGCACCCAACTCGCGACCGCGAAAATAGAGGGTCAAGGTGATAGAAAGAACAGGAACAGTTTATAATTCTTTTTGCCTTTGACTCGACCCTATCCAAAAGCCGGGTGCCAAACCCTTGCAGCCCCCAATATGCGTAGCCATACTCCATTTCAAGGCCGGAAAATGATGGCGCCTTGGCTATAACTGGTAGTAACTGTGAAGAGAGAAAAAGTCTCGTAGCCTCTAAACAGAACCCCCAGTTTCTTTGAGCCGCCTTATGCCAACCGTTGTGATGTGAGGTGTCCATTTATGTTTTCTTGTTTATGTTTAAGGCCAAGGATGTTTATATGTCAAAGGAGAGACGAGAGAACCGTCGAAAGCGATAGGAAATTAGAAGTGTCTTAGAGAGGCGAGAGAGAGAGAGATTTTTAGTTTTTCAAAGAATTGAATTTCACAAGTTCATGACGACCCATCCGGGAAAACTATCCAGATGCACGAGAATAGAATCGTGAAAGATTAAGACAGAGGCAATCTCTAGATTAAAAGAAGGAGCAGAATTGAAATGACTTGAAGAATGAAGGGTCGAGTCATCGCATATGAGTGTTGATAGAGGTAGATGTGCAGGTGAGCAGAGATCATACATACAAGGGAATAAATAGGAAGATCTAGACAAGACCTAGGGGAACACCACTATTGACAAGGAAGAAAGAAGTCGCCCATCAACAACAGCGAATATTGAAGCGATTGGAAAGAAAACTAGACATAGTAAGCAGAAGAGAAGGAGGAAACCAAAGAAGGGGAGCCTGGAGAGCAGCGAAGCGTGCCCATACCCGGTCAAATGCTGTTGGTATGTCAAGCACCACCACGCATGTTCCCCGTAGTTTCTAAGGCGGAAAAACCATAAATCAGTAAGATAGGAAAGATGTTATCGCCAGTAGACTCGAGCGCGAAAGCCGTACTGGCAGATCGCGAAAGAGAATGGGTAGTGAGTAAGAGTGAGAATGAGAAGAGTTTCAAAGACTTTAGATAGAATACAAGTAAGCTATAGGGCGATAGTTAAAGGATCAGAGCAGGCTTCCTTTTTTCGGGAATAGGTTGGACATGTGGCCACTTCCAACACTGAGAAAGTCGTTAGTTGCTGAGACATAGAGAGTATAGTTGAACGATGGGCGGGGATAGCACGAAAGCACACTCCTTCAAAACTCGGGGAGAATCCATCCGGGCACCCGCCTATCCGACGGTTCGTAGATTCGGAGCCCATTCAACCCAGAATCGAATGTATCACAGGCAAAGGCATAGGAGGACACCTGAAGGAGAAGGAGGAGGATGAGGAAGCCAGATCGTCAGGGTTGAGTAGAGGAAATAGGATAGGCCGAAGAGTTGGCCTTTCATGGAGAATTAGCAACAGAACCCATCCAGACGAATAAGAGGAGGAAAGGACAGATTTACAGAAGTTGTTAAGAGATGTTTTTTGCAAAAGCCCAGAAAGATTTATCAGTAGAGAACCAAGGAGTTAGCGCACTTTCGTTTGGATGAAAGCCGGCTTTGCTCGTCGAAGAGTATTCCCTGCAACGATTTCTAGCCAGAATGAAAATTAGCAAGAAGTGATAGGAGAACGAGAATGTTTCCACTCCCGATTACGCACTGTTCTCTAGCCTGAATTGGCAGAGAACAAGGGTACCGAAACATGATTTTGAGGAGACTATTTTAGCTGAAGAAAGAATGAACCTCCTCATCCCATTAACGATAACAGCTCCCACCTTATCGGCAGAAGTCGAAGCGTCACCAGAGACAAGCAGTCATTCCAATCTATAGTTAGCGTAGAAGCAAACGCAAGGGCCCCCCCCAATCAGCCCGATCCAAGTGCCAGAAAAAACGCATGGGCAGGATGGAGCTGTTTGAGAGAAAGTATTAAAATTAGAGATATAAGGTTGGTCAGATTACCAATAGGAGCGAGATGGTGTATAGAGAGAGAGAGATTAGTGGTAAAACATAGTTCGGTGCCTTGTTCAAGAATATGTTGGACGAATCCGGAATATGGTAGGTTCGTTGATTAGGTGCTGCCAGGAGATCTGTTGAGAATTGCTGAAATGTATTCGGCTCCTCCCCACCTAAATCAGTCTGAGAGGACCTTTTGTGTGTTACATTGAAATCCCCTAAATTAGGGACCTCAGTTATTTGGATTGAGAAGAATACGTCTCGTCGAGAAGTAGTAACGATATTCAACAGAAGCAGTGAATCTGTGCTATTTGGAGAGCCAGATAGCAGAAGCACAAGAGTTATTGTAGTAGAGGACAGAACGATTTTGAGCCACAGACGATCGAAGTTAGGAGGATTCGAGATTCCCACCGAGAGTGTTACAGGGAGTATAATTTTTACATAGGCACACACTCCACCTTCAGCGCAACATTATGAAATAAGTTAAAGTTGGATACATTAAAAGAGTTAAGGATGAATTCTTAGCATCTGAGTCTCAGACAAGAGAAAAAAGTTAGGGCAAAGTTGCAGAGGTGATATTCCACAGAGGCAAGGTTAGATTTTAAGCCGCGGATGGTGGTTGAGTCAATAGAAGCCCGCGCCCATGCAAACCTGCCATTCTCTCTCTCTCTCTCTCTCTCTTCTCGTCTCTCTCCTTCTCTCTCTCTCTCTCTTCTCTCTCTCTCTCCTCTTCGCTCTCTCTCTCTCGCACACACACACACACACCACACACAAGAATTAGACAAAAAGCCGGACTAAAACAAAGGAGGAAAGCGGGATAAAAATTTTACATAAACTACAATCCCAAACAATCAAATATATAAGTATAGCATAAATTAACTACACACCACAAAATAACAGTTGACCTTCGTTAAAACCCTTTCAAAAATAAAAATCAAATACCTTAATGTTTAAAAAATAGAAAGAAAATTAAAAACACCGAATGATACAGTAAAATATGCAACTTGTAACCTAGAAAAACTTAAAAAACTCACAAACCTCCCCCACACTAGCAAATTTACTTACGCAAAATTAAAGGAAAAAAACTAATAATTCTAGCATTAAAAACTTGAAGCCAAAGTAAGCTTAACAAACCGTAGGCCGTAACAGCTAATATGGTTAGCTGTATGCCCAGTAAATAGGTACGTTTAAAAAGTTAAAAAGTAAGACACTAGAAAAACTTATCTTAAAAATCCACCCAGTTGAAAGATTATGTTAGTAGTTTTCCCACGTGGAATCCATTATATACAGAAATATAACAAACAGCATTAAGTAAAAATTACAGCAATAATCAAGGTGTTAATATTAAAACTTAAAATGAACAACTAAAAAAAAATTTTAAAACTGAAATGATTAAAAAAACACATCCTCACAACACGAGTTCAAACGATTTCAAACGATTTCAGACTATATATATAATAATATATATAATACTAATATATAGATATATATATACTATTACTATATAATATATATATATATATATTAATATATATAATAATAATATATCTATAGTATTATAATTTCATACGTACTATATAATATATAACTATGGATGGCCATAAAAGTCTTTCCAACATTACGCAATATTCAGTACAACAATCCATGACCAGGTACATCCTGTATGATGTGTGCAAAGGAAGAGCAAGTAACAAGGGCTGCAACCGTAAAGACTGAACATAGCTCCTGTCACCGGTTACTGTTCAGTGGAATTTTAGGATGGAATATGGAAGACCACCAATAGATTAAAAGAGCATCGCTGGGTGGTATACGAAGTTTAAGCATTATGCTGTCCCGTCCGCTAACAGGACGACCATCTGTCAGTGAGGAGACTGTTGTTACTATGCGTCAAGCAATCGTACAAAGCCTTTCCACGCCTACACGTTGTGCATTCCGTGTACTCTGTATTTCCTGATCTACAGTGTAAAAACTTCTACACGAACTACTGCACCTGTATGCTTATAAAGTTCAGATTGTGCTAGCTTTACAGCCAAATGATCGTCCTCGTTGTGCTGCTTTTGCGACCGAGTAGTTGCAACGAATCCATCACGACAATGATTATCTGCAGCATTTGTATTTTACAGACAGGGATACTTTTCACATCCCTGGAAAGGTGAATAGGAACAATGTTTGAATAAAAGGTTATGAAAATCTACATGTCGCCATGGAACATGTGAGAGATAACCCATGATTGAATGTTTAGTGCTGTTTGATGCATGGCAGGACCAATGATCCCTTCTTTTTTGCCGAACCTATATATAGTAACTGCCTAATAGAAACATTTTTTGGCACCTCATCTGAATGACTTACAACCCTTAGCCCTTTCCTTATAGACGGTGCATCACCACATTGTGGATTACTCGTCCCTGAGTTCCTCGATCAAACATTTCAGGACATATGGATTGAGCGATACGGTCTGACACGCTGAACCACCACGTTCGTCTACATAAACCATCCTTAACTTTTTTCCTGTGTAATTATGTCAAGGTCAAAGTGTATGTTCTTTTTCATTTGCCACAAATCATTCATTTGTGTCTGTAATAGTTTACTTCAAATAAATGGTTTGTTATATTGGATAGACATATAAGCTAACTATATATATATATATATATATATATATATATATAATATATATATATAATATATATATATATATATATATATATATATTATATAAATATATATATTATATATATATATATATATTATATATATATATATATACATGTGGCGGCTCGTCATAGGCACTGCGGAACTGGCAGCCCCAAAAAATTTTCAGAAACTAAGCCACAAATACTAAACAGCAATTGTTATTTTCCTTGTAAATTCTCTCTCTCTCCTCTCTCTCTCTTCTCTCTCCTCTCTTCTCTCTCATCTCTCTCTCTTATAATATATATATATAGTATATATATATATAGTATATATTATATATATTATATAGTATATATATATATATATATATATTATATATATATATATATATATTATATATATATATATATATATATAAATATATATATATATATTATATATACTATAATATATATATATATATATATAATATATATATATATAATAGTATTATATATATATATATATATATTATATATATATATTATAATATATATATATATATATTATATATATATATATATTATATATATCATATATTATATATATATAAAATTTTCTATAGAACAATTTATTCCATAGAAAATAATGGGAACTTCAAAAATCCTTTGTTCCCAAAATAGCTCTATACCGTATATTTTTACTTATGTAATCCGAGCGAGATGTGTCACCGTGATCGTAGCTTAATAAAGGTAAGCTGGAACAAAAAGTGAATTTGTTCTTGCTGAATATTTTTTCTTCTTAGAAACTCACATTATCCTCTTTAGTTTCGAATCATTTTTTTGTAATTTTTAACTGATCGTTTTTCAAAACATTTCATTCGCATGTAATGTAAATTATGATATAAAATATATATATATATATATATATAATATTAATATATTTATATATATATATATATATAATATATATATATATAATATATTTATATATTATATATATATATATATATATATTATATATATTATATATATATTGTATATATATATTATGATATATATATAATATATATGGTCAGCCTCTATAAGAGCCACAATCCATATCTAAAAACTACAACAGCTAACGGGAAAAGGAATACATTGCTGAATGCTGGTCTAATTTTAGTGCGGTAAATGTAAAAAAAAAAAAAAAAAAAAAGGGCAAAAAATCATATCTCAAAACTACAATAGCTACAGGGAAAAATAAATTAATTTTTTTTGTCCTGGTAAAATTTAGGAAAATATAGAAACAAAAAATAAATAAACAAATAAAAAAAAAAAAATTTGGGGGTTTTTGGTTTTTTTTTTTTTAATAATTATAGTAATGTGAAGTAGAAAGCCTATTTAGAGGACTTTTATACCGTTAACTGTTAAAATAAATAGCTTCTATTAAATTATATTTTTTGTGTTTTTTAACTAGGAATACCAAAGAAGGGTATATCCGGCACCGATGGCAGGAGTCGAGGTCCTCTCGGCCCTCCGGGGAACTACGGGGTAAGACTAATTCCCCCCCCCTCCAGGGAGGGTCTCCGGAACCTCGCCTCTTTCGGTATTTGGGTTGTTCGCGAGAGGTTCCTCGCCGCTCCCCTACGGGGGTATGGAAAACGTCCCCCCCTGTGTTCCCCGTCGGCCCGAGCCCCCAACATTGCCGTGTAATACCTTTTTTACAAATACATATATATATATTTAATATATTATAATACGTATACTATATATATATATATATAGCTATATATAATATATTATATATATATATATATATATATATGATATATATATATACTATATATATATATAAAATATATATATACTATTGTCGCCTCGCTCCCCCGCAAAAAAAATAGGCCAATTTTGTTTAATATTTTTTTTTTTACATTTTCCTAAATAAAATTTTCAAGGATCCAAAAAATGTAATTCCTTTTCCTGTAGCTATGTAAGTTTTTTTGAGAAAGTTTTTTTTTTTTTTTTTTTTTTTTTTTCGCCTAAAAATTTGCCAGGATTTCAGCAATGTATTCTTTTCCCCTGTAGCTATTGTAGTTTTGAGATATGGATTGTGGCTTTTCTAGAGGCGGCCTAATAATATATATATATAAAAAAAAAAAAAAAAAAAAAATACTATATATATACTATATTATATATATATATACATATTATATATAATATATATATATATATATATATATTATATATATATATTATATATTATTATATATAATATATAATATATATATATTTATATATATAAATATTATATATATAAGCAGCTACCCGCCCTTGCGAAAAGAACCACAGCCGCCAACTGTATACATTATATATATATATATTATATATATATATATATATATATATATTATATATATATATATAATAATATATATATATATATATATATATATATATATATATATATATATATAATATAGTATATAATCCTTTATTCACCTTTTATTCACCATCCCCTCTGGTAGACTTTTCAAAGTCTGTCAGGTGACGCCTCTACAGAACGCTTTCCAGATCCCTCTGTCTTCGGCAAATTCTGAGCTCTGAATCCACGCTCTTCCATCGTTGTCCTCCACTGGCCGTTCAATCATTTTTTTTTTCTAGGTTCTTCCCCGACGGTCTTTCGGGCCAACGTCTCCATTTCCCAGCATTTTTCGGGTCCTTGGCTCTCTCGTCCATTCTTTCAACATGTCCCATACCATTGTAGCTGCTTCTTTTTGGTATTTTGTCCACTCAAGAAGTCGATTCTTAATTCTCATCCTTGTTCCCTCACTTCTTTTACCTATCTCTC
>JABUQX010110947.1:50000-57500 GCA_015478945.1 Trachelipus rathkii
TAATATATATATATATAAGTATATATATATATATAATATAATATATATATATGGAAAATCAGTCCTTCAGTCACTCGAAGCACTCTTTCAACCAAAACACCAGCATATATCTTCCTTACAACACGCAATAAACTAATTCCAATATAGTTTCTATAGTTTCCTTTTTCTCCCTTACCCTTAAATATTGGCTCTACTAATTCTCTCCTCCAATCCTTCGGAACTCTATCACTCCTCCAGAACCTATGTTCACAACTTCTATAATCCCAATCAAATCAACAATATCTCATCTAGATTCTTGATCGCTTACCAGTAACTCCATCTAAACCTGGTGATTTACCATTCTTCAACTTTCTCACTCTATCTATTATCTTCTCTCTACTAATTTGCTAGTCCCCAAAACAAATACTTCTTCTTATACCATCAAATCCACACACATTCACTATCACCTCTTAATCACTACCAATGTTATTATACAGGGTTTCCAAGTTTTCCCCCAAACTCTCTTCACATCCAACACTTCATTAAGGAAAGCACCACCCATGTTAATTATTCTATGAAGACTCCTCTTATTCTCTTTCTTAACGTTTTGTACTTCCTTCCAGAACAGCTTCCTTTTCCCATGCAAGTCCTCATTCATCCTCCTTCCAAACTGTTCATTTACTTCTTTTTTTTCTTCCATGTATGCAACTTTCAGCCTTCCTCTTTTCCTCCATACATATTTCACTATACATTTCTTTCGAAAGCTCATCATTGACTTTTAACACATTCAACCACGCCCCTCTTTTACTTTTAACTGCTTGCATCACCTCTTCATTCCACCATTCACTATTGACATTCTTACTTCATATTAGCACAGAAAAAAACTTTTCTTGTCCACTTCTAGCAATTGGTTCCTTTAATCTGCTTTTCAGATTTGCTCAGTTTCATCTTGTTCATATTCAACTGACTTATTTGCAAGTGCTCTCACATTCTTTTCCTTATAACCCTGTTCGTTTAACTTTTCACTATTAATTTCTTCCTTTTTTATTTCCTGTTCATCCGTGACCCCAACTTAATTTTACAATCAACAACATAATGATCTTAATATTCCCATCCCCATCTCCCTTTCACTGATTTAACATCAACATATACTTCCAATATCATCTTCAACTAAACACAAAATCAAATAAACTCTTAACTTCTATAACTATCGCTCTGCCTACACCAAACTTTGTAACTTGCGGGGATAGAATTGTGTTTAAAAAAAAAAATAGATTACTTATTAAACGCATACCTCTCTCTTTCACAGAAATCAAATCCCTTCCTAACATTCTCCATTTTCTCCGCAATCCTAAGACACCCGGTTATATCATCCATCTTTCGATCACATATCCAACATTCAAGTCGCCCAAACACAACTATCCGAAACCCCCACTCACCCCGGCTAGAATATTTGTCCAGAATTGGGTTCCGAAAGTCTCAAACTGTCCTTTTCAACATCACCCTCAAAGTTGGAACCATAGTGCTACAACCAAACAAATACCTAAGCCTTTCAAACTTAAATTTACATCATAGAACTTTGAATACTCCATATATATATATATATTATTATATATATATAATATATATATATTATATATTATAATATATAATATATATATATAAATATATATATATATATATTATTATTATATATATATATAAATATAATATTATACTATATATATATATAGGTATATATATATATATAATAAAACATATATATAATTTTTTCCTTTAATTCTTGAATTTCAATTTAACACCTTATCATACATTATAATGGTTTTGCAGTTTGAATTTTTTTTTTTTCAGGAACTTGTTTTCCGGGTGTAGGTGCCCCTGACTTTGCTCCCCCCCCCCCCCCGGCAAAAAATGCGGGGCGATGCGGGCCCACTATCGCCGCCACTGGTACGACCCGTAGGTTTAAGAAAGAAGTTCTATCAGGAGCTCTTCTGAAATTGCATAAAGATCAATTCCCTCTTCCATTTTGTACAAATTAGTTTAAAAAAAGGGCTCTTTCCAAACACCTTCTTTTGTCGGCTTTTAATTTGAATATATTTCTGCCGCAAAATCCTGTTGTATTTCATTATTGGGCGGCTAGCATTTTTTTCATCATGTAGGTGATAATATATATATTATATAATATATATATATATATATATATATATATATAAAATATATATATATATATAATATATATATATATATATATATATATATATATATATATATACGCATATATAATATACATATATCTTTTGTGTATAATAAATATATATATAGTATATATATACATATATATTATAATAATATATATAATATATATATATATATATATATATATATATAATATATATTATATATATATATATATAATATATCATAGTATATATATATATATTATATATATAACATATATATATATATATATATATTATATATTATATATATTTATATTATATATATTATATAATATATATATATATATATATATAATATATAATATATTATATCAAAGCCTAGATAAGCTACGCACTCTAATCCACTTGGTTATGAAAATACATGTAATTCAATTATTCAATTTCCCTTACTGCGGTAGGTAATCCCAATGAATGGGATAGAAATTCGGTTTTTACAAATTAATTAATTAATTATAAGTAATAAAATTTATTGCAAATTTATTTATTTATAAAAATATTTATTGTTAAATGTGTTGATTTATTATATTATTATTATTATTATATTAATTATATTATTATTATATTATTATTATATTTATTATTATTATTTATTATTATTATTATTATTATTATTATTATTATTATTATTATTATTATTATTATTATTAATTTTTGAACTTTTAATACCACATGGATGAGCAGCGAAAAATTTAACCACTTTTTCAAAAAGGTCAAAAATTTTCGTCTTGTAAATTTTAAGTCCCATAAAAATTGATCCGCAATCTCTTTTGCTGCCCGAATGGAATTTTCTTGAGAAGAAGCATGGGTAACTATCGGTTGTTTCGATACTTTTCTTTAAAAGTATCGATACTACTCTAACTATCTAAACTCATGGAGTACACAAATGGTAATTTTCCTTTCTTCTAATCAGTGTTCCAAAAGATTTTGTTGGAGAGTGGTTGATAAAGAATCTGTGTGAGTGAGCCATTTTATAAGTATTAGAAAATGAAAAAAATGTACCTTTATCGTAAGTATCAATGTATATATATTATATATATTTTATAATTATTTCATTTCTTTTTAATTTACACGTGGCTTTATCAAATATCTGTCATATGAGAAAGGTTCCAATTATCTTAATTAAATTATCATTTATGAAAGTAAATTAAAAAGAAATGAAATAATTATAAAATATATATAATATATATACATTGATACTTACGATAAAGGTACATTTTTTTCATTTTCTAATACTTATAAAATGGCTCACTCACACAGATTCTTTATCAACCACTCTCCAACAAAATCTTTTGGAACACTGATTAGAAGAAAGGAAAATTACCATTTGTGTACTCCATGAGTTTAGATAGTTCCAGTAGTATCGATACTTTTAAAGAAAAGTATCGAAACAACCGATAGTTACCCATGCTTCTTCTCAAGAAAATTCCATTCGGGCAGCAAAAGAGATTGCGGATCAATTTTTATGGGACTTAAAATTTACAAGACGAAAATTTTTGACCTTTTTGAAAAAGTGGTTAAATTTTTCGCTGCTCAATAATAATAATAATAATAATAATAATAATAATAATAATAATAATAATAATAATAATAATAATAATAATAATAATAATAATAATAATAATAATAATAATAATAATAATAATAATAATAATAATAATAATAATAATAATAATAATAAATCACCTTTCATTTAACAATAAAATATTTTTATAAATAAATAAATTTGCAATAAATTTTATTACTTATAATTAATTAATTAATTTGTACAACCGAATTTCTATCCCAATCATTACCTACCGCAGTAAGGGAAATTGAATAATTGAATTACATGTATTTTCATAACCAAGTGGATTAGAGTGCGTAGCTTATCTAGGCTTGATATATATATATATATATATATATATATATATATATATAATATAATACTATATAATATATATATAATATATATTATATATATATATATATATATATATTATATATATATATATATATAATATACTTATATATATATATATATATTATAAATATATAATATATATATAATATTATATATATATATATATATTCTATTATTTATAATATATATATATATATATATATATATATATATATATAATATATATATATATATATATATATATAATGACCTATATATATATAATATATATATATATATATATATATATATATATATATTATATATATATATATATATATATATATATATATTATATATATATATATATATATATCACCTCTGATGAAAAATGCTAGCCGCCAATATGAAATACAACAGATTTTGGGAGAAATATATTCAAATTAAAAGCCGACAAAGAAGGTGTTTGAAAGAGCCTTTTTTAACTAATTTGTACAAAATGGAAGGAATTGCTCTTATGCAATTCAGAAGAGCTCCTGATAGAACTTCTTCTTAACCTACGGGTCGTGACCAGTGGTGGAAATAAGAGGCCCGCATCGCCCGCATTGCGGGGGGGGGGGGAGAGCCAAAGTTCAGGGGCACCTACACCCGGAAAACAAGTTCTGAAAAAAAAAAATTCAAACCTGCAAACCATTACAATGTATGATAGGTTAAATTGAAATTCAAGATTGAGGGAAAAATTATATATATATATATATATATATATATATATATATGATATCAAATTTCTATATATATATGTAATAAATAAAATATATATATATATATATGAGAGAGTATAAATAAATATATATATATAATATTATATATATATATATATATATATATATATATATATATATATATATATGAGTATCAAAGTTTCTATGATTAAATTTAAGTTTGAGAAGCTTAAGGTATTTGTGGTTGTAGCACATGGTCCATCTGAGGGTGATGTTGAAGACAGTGAGACTTTCTGGGACAATCTGGACAATATTCTAGCCGGGGTGAGTGGGGGTTTCGGATTAGTTGTGTTGGGCGACTTGAATGTTTGGATATGTGATCGAAAGATGGATGATATAACGGGTGTCTTTGGATTTGCGGGAGAAAATGAGAATGTTAGGAAGGTGATTGATTTCTGTGAAGAGAGAGGTATGCGTTTAATAAGTAAATCTTTTTTTTTTTTTAACACAATTCTATCCGCAAGTTTACAAGAGTTGGTGTAGGCAGAGATAGTATAGAAGTTAAGAGTATTATTTGATTTTGTGTTAGTGAAGATGATATTGAAGTATGTGATTGATGTTAAATCAGTGAAAGGAATGGGGATGGGAATATTAGATCATTATGTTGCTTGATGTAAAATTAAGTTGGGTCACGGATGAACAGGAAATAAAAAAGGAAGAAATTAATAGTGAAAAGTTAAACAGGAAAAGAAAAAAAAATTTTAATTAAAAGGTGAAAAAAAGTTTTAAACCCGGGAAAAAAAAAGAAAACCAGGGGGTTTTTTTTTTCAAAGGAAAAGAATGTGAGAGCACTTGCAAATAAGTCAGTTGAATATGAACAAGATGAAACTGAGCAAATCTGAAAGCAGATTAAAGGAACAATTGCTAGAAGTGCAAGAAAAGTATTTTTCTGTGCTAATTACGAAGTAAGAATGTCAATAGTGAATGGTGGAATGAAGAGGTGATGCAAGCAGTTAAAAGTAAAAGAGGGGCGTGGTTGAATGTGTTAAAAGTCAATGATGAGCTTTCGAAAGAAATGTATAGTGAAATATGTATGGAGGAAAAGAGGAAGGCTGAAAGTTGCATACATGGAAGAAAAAAAAGAAGTAAATGAACAGTTTGGAAAGGAGGATGATGAGACTTGCATGGGAAAAGGAACTGTTCTGGAAGGAAGTCAAAACGTTAAGAAGGAATAAGAGGAGTCTTCATAGAATAATTAACATGGGTGGTGTTAATTAATGAATTGTTTGGATGTGAAGAGAGTTTGGAGGAAACACTTGGAACCCTGTTATAATTAACATTGGTAGTGATTAAGAGGGTGATAGTGAATGTGTGTGATTTGATGGTAATAGAAGAAGTTTTTTGTTTGGGGACTAGCCAAATTAGTAGAGAGAAGATAATAGATAGAGTGAGAAAGTTGAGAATGGTAAATCACCAAGTGTTTATGATGAGTACGTAAGCGATCAAGAATCTAGAGAGATTGTGATTGATTTGGATATGAGTTGTGTACAAGCGTTTGTGGAGGTCATAGTTCCGAAGGATTGGAGGAGAGAATTAGTAGAGCCAATATTTAAGGGTAAGGGAGAAAAAGGAAACTATAGAAACTATATTGAATTAGTTTATTGCGTTGTTGTAAGGAGATATATGCTGGTTTTTGGGTTGAAAGAGTGCTTCGAGTGACTGAAGGACTGATTGGCCCATATATATATATTATATATATATATAATTTATATAATATATTATATATATATAATATATATATATATATATATATTATATTATATATATATATATATATATATATATATAGCTCTCCTTTTGGCAAACCATTCCAAAATTTAATAACCCTATTGTTGAAAGAAATGCCCCTTCTAATCAAGATGGAAATGTACTTTCTTCTTAAATTTTCTTGTTATGCCCGCCTAGTCCTCCGTTCGTGCTCTAACTATGAAGAATTTATTGGTTTCCGTATTATCAATAGATGAAAAATTTTGTAGATTTGTAATCATGGTCCCCTCTGATAAATCGCTTTTCTATGAAAACAATTCTAACTCCTTCAGGCGCTCTCCTCATAGCTCCTTACCCTCAAACCAGAAATGCAATCCTTGTTGAATCCTAGCGTTGCACTCTCTCAGTATAAAGGTCTTTTCTTTAAATAAGAGGCCCAAACTTGTGCACTACTCTATTACTTGCCTAACATAGCTATTATACAGTTTACTTATACTTCCTTGCTCTTCCCTTTACATTCACCCACGATTTAATTGAGCTAGCATCTTATTAGCTTTATTCCTTGCTCCAAACACTAGGACTAGCTTACTTTCAAAATTACTGCTTATAAATGCAATACCTAAAATCTTTTCTTGGTCCAACAGACTGCAACGCCAATCCCCATTCATACCGTAGTTAAAACTTTAATTTGAGAAACCTAGGTGAAGGATCTTACACTTTTTACTAATTAAAATTCATTTGCCACTTTTATCTGGCCCACCCAAGAAGTTATCAAGATCATTTTGGAATCTTTATACATCCTTCACTATTCCAACTGAGTGGCCACTTTGGGTATCCATCTGCAAACTTACAGAACGCTTGCATTTAAATGTCCTTGGTCTAAATCATTTATATATATGTAGGAACATAGTGG
>JABUQX010110949.1:0-5000 GCA_015478945.1 Trachelipus rathkii
CTAGCGAAACTCCAGCAGTTACTGTAACTGTCTCCTGTGATTGCTCACATTACCGGACTTCACAAATAGTACAGAAAGTAGCCCTGGAACCATTCTCTGCACTTATACCGTCCAAAATGCTATCAAGAACCATATCCCTTGAGTACTCAAGTTTTCAACAATGATACTAAAGTTCGTTCATCCAACCACCACAACTTGGGAAGTGAGTTTCCTGCACAAGCGTACGCCGCTGTCTCATAACCTACCGTAATAGGTTCTCCAAACCTCGCAAGGGGACGCAACCGAAGACTGTTTTCTTGTTCTTATTACTCGAATTCACACTGAAGAAGAGTTCCTAAACACAATGAAAGGACTAATGCACTCAAACTTTGTTCGTTAAAACTACAAGAGCATCCCGAATTTCCTAGACAAAAACAAAATTCATACCTAGAACTCTAAAAAATGCAACTGCGGAAAAGACCTCGACATACCAAGTCTATTTCTAGAGACGGAATGCACATGACTTCATAGATTTGTACCACCAAACCAATCATAGCTGTCGGACAACCCGCCAATCAGCCTTTTTAATAAGTTTGCAAAGATTAACTCCAGCTCTTCTGAATCTTCCTATAAGACTCTTCTCCGAATTTCCTATCTGCGGCACTCCCCCCCCCCCCCAAAGGAATTCCTATGCCTTAACGAGATGAAATTAGGAAAATTGCTTCTCAATAGACGCTTGAGTGATGATTCCTAATCTCTTTCTAAATGCTTCCTTTCCTTCCGAGAGAGTGAACGGAAAACTATCTCAACAATAAACGCCGCAAACGCTCTAAGCGTTTTGGGATCTATTGGAGGCATGAAAGGGAACCCAGAGGTCTGCCATTCTTTAATCAATTGTTTTCCAATACCCCTTATCGGGGCGATCTGTTTACTTCGGTTTAAATCCATAGATCCTTGTAGACCTAAACTCTCCTTTATTTGCCTTATTATGGCGCTTAACACGGATCTGTAGATATGAACGGGTTTAGAGATTCACACTTCTTCGCTGTTATTGAATTTCCTTTTGCTCCCATTCCTTGGTCGCTTTACGTGGTCCCTCTTTGCTCTTATTTATATTCGGCCAGTAATAATCACCGTTCCATTGAGCTTTAAATGAATCTTGTAAGCGAACCCAATAAATAAAACAACAACAGCTGGCGTTTATAACGCGAAGACGGAGTGCGCGCCGCTTTTTATAGAGGCCTCACAGCTATCCCACTTTTCTCACTGGTTAGGTCACAGGCGTTTCCGGTTGGATGATTGCTTTTCCCGCATTTTTCGCCAGCAAAGTTGTCAATCTCTGCAGCGGAAGCTTGCATTCTGCATATGATCAGCAGGCAGGCGAAATCGGCAAGCCCTGTAGTCGCCAAAAGTAGCCGTACACAGATAACGAAAGAGAAGCAGCAATAGCCTATACAAGGCAATACAAAAAAGACCCATGTCAACACAAGTATTTTCAAAAGCAGCTGCCGGCGAGATCTCGGCCGAATTAATCGCAAACAACGTAGACAATTTTTTCAAACTTATATTTCGACTGAACTCCACAACTCCCATACCTTTAGTGTGGAAAGTTTCACAGAAAATATATCTGCCCCTACTGCTGCTGCAGACTCATTAGAGTGTATAGTTTTTCTAGCAGCTCGGTTCTTTTCCCGCTATCCCAAGAAGCCTTATCAAGAAATTGAGAACTAACACTGCGCTGCCGCAGTAAACCTTTCAACATGGAAGAAGGGGACAGATATACCTATAAACCGTCTTTTTAACAACTTTGAGTGTCACCACTTCCAGCTGGCGAATAACAAAGACGTGGTTCTTGGGCCCAGACATGATTTCGTACATCATGCTTCTTCATATCAACCCTTCGGCATCAGCATTTCTGCTGGATCTATGTAAGAGAATCTGGATCGAATCATCATTTCCATCTATTTGGACTACAGCTTTTGTAATTCGCTATCCCCAAATCCTGGGAAAGAATTCGAAGTTGAGGACAACCAAAGAACCAACTTGGCTGCCTGTCATTCCTGTAATTAATGAGAAAATGATTCAAGCCAACTTTCTCGCTTGTTCTGGAGAGTCGCCAGGCTTTTTTTCAAACTTCCAGTTTTTGTTTCCGAATTCGTTCGACACGTGAGCGGATCCTTGTTAAAATTTGACCATGACATCCAGGAAGCCTTCTCACTGGTGGGATAGTTAATGGTGTCTTTTTTTGACTTTGAAAAAACTTGACACAACGTGGAGAACTGGGATTCTCCTTGAAACCCCTCAATTCGCTCGGTTTCGTGGACAACTATGCTCTTTGTATTAAATGGCCTTCTGTCATTTAAATCCATGCAGTTGGTAGCTCTTCTATAATCTGTCACGCAAAACTCCACTATTACTTTGGGATGAAGAGACGTATTCCGCCATGGGTAGTGTTCTCAAGTGTATTACAATTTGTCACTCGATTTAATAAATTGTTGCCTTCTATCCCAAAGGCGATAGATCCAATTATTTTATTCTCTATGTATAAATGTTTGCGTTATACTATAAGCCGATGCCAATAATACTGGCAAGCGAACCGAAAAATCGTTTGGTTATTGTGATTTAAGTTTAATAATAGATAGCAAGACTACTATCACAAATTTCTAAACTATTTTCAACAAAAGATCACGATTTAAACATGGTTTCTTTTAATTCTATGTAACATTTATCGATATACAAATAATATGTGGTGTGACTATTTAAACGAGACCCTTTATTCTCCATTGTAAATTATCTGATGCTATGCCATAAAAATCGATAATTATTAGTTAGATTACGATGTCTTATATAAGTTTATTAAAATCGATATAATGGAACTATCTATTTAGCGATAAAAATTATACTATTTCGTACGCAGAAAACATGAGTCGAAGCAGAAATGAAGTTTCTGGATTTCGATCAGCGGACTGGCGAAGCTGAAAAAAAAGAATGGCGGAACTGCGGATGAACAGAAATTTGATAAAGCGAAATTGCATTATATATATATATATAATATATATTTTTATATTAATTAAGAGCCTACTATATATATATTAGATCATATATATATTTACCGATACTTATATTATATATATTTATATAATATAATATACCTATAAGGTAAGAAACTTCAATCTTTCCGTCTGACTTCGATATTAGCAATATATCGAACTATATCAGATAATCGAAGCTATTTGGGATATCATCGATATAAATTGATATATATTATATATATAATAGTATATACGTATATATATATAATATAATATACTATATAATATATAATATCAACTATATATATATATTATATATATAATATATACTATATATATATTAGTATATATAACATAGTTACAATATTAATAATTCGTAATCTGTGTCTACCTAAACAAAACTTTATCATAACCTATAACTTAATAGCACGCCACAAGTAGCCCTAACCTAATGGATTATGGAAGCCCCAAGTTAAGCCCTAATTACTCTTGACATGGAATTAAATGGGAATGCCCCCGTTAGAGTACTATCCCTAACTAATGGATTATGAAGAGCCCCCAAGCCTAAAACCTAATAAATTATGAAAGAGCCCAACTATTTTGACACATTTACGTATATAGTACTATATAATATAACTAAATTATAATATAATATATAAATAATATATATATACTAATTATTATTGAATATATATATATATAAATATAATGAGCTTATTATTATTATACATAGCTACTACGCCTTATATATATTAAAGCAATGTAATAAACTTACCTAGAAACTTCATGTAGTGTCACTAAGCTAGTGATTTAGCATTGGCTCTTAGTTAGTTGCACTCTTTCCGTCATTCAGAATTTGTAACAAAATTGTACACCATTTTCCTTAAAAAAATTTTTTGCTATATAATATTGATTTAAACTGAAGACCATCTGCTTCTCGCGCGCTCTCTCGCTCCACTCGCACATCGCACACAATCTGTAGGAAGGATGTAAAGCTCATCTCATTATAAAATATGTATTAAATGACATAAATTAATATTTAAAAGTCACTAAATAACTGTTTAAATGTTATGGAAAACTCATGTGAAATAGATCCTATAAATTCATAGTGTGACTGGAACACTCATGTTAAATAAATAGATCCTATAAATTCATATTTAAAATGGAGTAAATAAATCTTTAAATTTAAGTTTGCACAGCAATAGCCAAGTCAACTTATTCCTATGAGGTCAAAACCCAAAATGGTCGCTTTCTTTGTTTATCAACAATGAACATTTCAATAGGTTTTCGATATAGGGATCAGCGATATAAATATATGTATCATCATTTTGGGACTCTGAAAATTTGGCCGTCTCAGACGAAAGAGTTGAATTAACGCGCCAATATATACAAATATGAAATCAATAATTTCGAAGCAGAGAACGCGAATAAGAATACTGATCTTTTAATGAAATACGTGAACGATATAATAGAATACGTATTTAAAACTTTTGACCCAAAAAACAAAAACGTTATCGAAATTTTGAAAATTGTTTCACATATATATATATATATATATGTATTTATATATATAATATATATATATATATATATATATATATATATATATATATATATATATATATATATTTGTGGGGTAAACAAACCAACTAAAGATCGAAAGGTGAGTTGAGTGAGAATTTGAGAGAGGAAAATTAGATTGTTTTGGAACGTCTCAAAAGAGAACAATCGTTAAAGGTAGTTGCAGAGGAGTAGTACTGGAGAAAGAGTTAAAGAAGAAGCTGTAAACGAGTGAAAAGAATTAACCCAGCAAAAAGTGTCCAGTAGGAAATTCTGCAGGAACGTACTGGACCAGCGGGAATCATGAAATTTCGCACCGGATCCCGCTGGAAAATTTACAGCTGGATTATTTCCAGCTGGATACTTTGCTGGATCGCACTGGGGGAATCCAGCTAGAATTTTCCAGTTAGAAAACCGTACTGGGTCTAG
>JABUQX010110949.1:10000-26962 GCA_015478945.1 Trachelipus rathkii
ATAAATAGCTTTGTGTACACAATTCCCAAATCCAAATCAATTATCATCCCCGCCATCCGTTACTTGAAATCATTGTTCACCAGTAATCTTCATCTATATACCTGCAGATTTTACCATCTTCAACTTTTCTCACTCTACCCATTACAATCCTTCTTACTAATGACCTTGATCATCCCCAAAACACCTATTCCTTTTTGCACCATCAAACCACACACATTCACTATCACCGCTTCATTACTGACTGTTAATATTGTGCAGATTTTTGAAGTGTTCCTCACATCATTTCATCAATTACGAAACACCAATCCCTATCAATTATTCTCAAGCAGATTCCCTTATTCTCATTCTTAACCTTTTGCGCTTCCTTTCCAGAAGAGCTGTCCTATTGCCTTGTAAGCCCCCATTCAGCCTCCTTCCAAACTGTTCATTTAACCTCTTTTTTTTCCTCCTACATATGCACCTTATTAGTATTCCTTTTTTCCTCTTATATAGATTCCAAAAACATCTTTCGTTCTTGAAACTCATCCAGACCTTCCAGAAAGAGCTTTGCTGATTAGGCCTTGTAAGTCCCCATTCATCTCCTTCCAACTGTTCATTTACCTCTTTTTTTTTTCCTCCTATATATGCACCTTTTAAGTATTCCTTTTTTGTTCCTTCTTATATAATTCCAAACTTCTTTTGAACTCAATCATTGGCTTTTTGTACATTCAACCAAGCTTCTTTTTTTTACTTTTTAAGCCTTGCATCAACCTCTTCATTCCAACACTCACTGTTTAACATTCTTCACTTCCTACTTTTAACAACTCCACACCCGCCAAGACCCCTTTTTTCTTTTTTAAAAATTAAAAAAAATTATATAATTATATATATAATAGTATATATATATAATATATATATATATAATATATATATAATATATATATGTACTATATTATATATATATTACTGGTATATATATTATATATATATAGATATATAATAATATATATATATAGGATTTGATATAGGTCGGTTTTCCTAGGGACCATCAATTTTATAGGGAAGGAGGATGACCAAGCAGGAAAAAGGTGCAGTTTTTATTAATTCAAACATTTTTAGCCAACACCATTGCTCATCATGCACACGGGTACTGAAATGACACATGCCCATATAATGAATTGAATAGAGATTTAAAATTAAAATAAGCATAAAAATAGATAAACTAATGAAAAGGCTAAATAAAATAAAATAAAAAATAAAGATAAGTAGAGTGACTAGCAGGGTAACAAATTTTAAGTAAAAATATTAACAAAGTATGCTTGAAAACGGTTAAAGTTAGGGTTGAAAATTTAAATTTATTTAAGACAGTAGTAATAATGGGATTAGGGGGGGGGGTGCAACACAATAAATAGGAATCAATAATGACAATGATGATAAAAATAAGCAGAATAAAACCAATAATAATAATATATACAAATAGGTATAAAAAATAATATAGCATAATAATAGTAATACTAATAATATAATAATAATAATAATAAATAACTCCACTCAAATAATAATAATATAATAAATAATAATAATAATATAATAATAATAAAAGTCAATAATAACAGATGTATGGTTAATAAGCAAAATCACATAGTAAACATACCTAGTATAATAGTAGCAAAGTTATAGACTTAGGGAAAATTTATGATAATTGAGAGATGAGAGACTGATAGAATTTGGTTGGTTAGCAAATTAAAAATTGAAACATAATTATACCGGAGGGAGGAGAATTAATCAATTAATAAGGGAGTAGAAGAATGGGAGGAATTTAATGAGGGATCCATTTCTAAATGGAAGTTATGGAAAGCTTCTGAAATGGGAAACTTTTTGTACTACTATATTTTCATATTGGAAGATATTCTCAAGCCTCAGTATTTCACACATGTTCTGCACCTCAGAGCTGGGTTAATTTTATTACTAAGCAAAGCTATTAGCTCAGATGATGTGAAAAAAGCAAATGAGCACCTACATACATTCGTGTGCCATTTTGAGATATTATATGGAATAGAACATATGACTTTTAACGTTCACTTATTATTGCATCTTAGTGAAGCTGTTGTAAAGTGTGGCCCCCTTTGGGCTTATTCTGCCTTTCCCTATGAAAACCAATTACGAATATTTAAAACTTTATTAACTGGAACTAAAGGACCAAGTAAGCAAATAATCAAGAAATCTAAAGTTTTAAACTTCATTAATATGAGATCACATGTTATTGCAAGCAAAGAAGTTTTCAGATTTTGCGAAACAAATTTTGGTATGGGATATTCACTTGATAAATACCTCAAGCCATTTTCGGTGGGAAAAGCAGTTGAAACACATCTCACTTGCGAAAATTTCAGAAAAGAGGAAATTACTGCCATTCAGGAATTAGGAATAACACAGAAAATACTCCTTTATAAAAATTTAAACTTTCCGGCTTTTAACATAAAAAAAATTCTGTAGTATTGCTTGAAGATGGCAAACTTGGACGAATTACACAAATTGTAAATTGTTTTAATGATATATATTTATTGTTTGAAGAATATGTTCTGCATATGCAATATTCTGGTACAATAAGAAAATGTATTTCTACCCTAAGCGAATCACAAGGTGGAAGCATTTTGTGCATTCATCCCAATTTAATAAAAACTCCATGTATTACTGTAAAAATTGCTACAGATATGTATGTAATGCCCCGACAAGGTGTGCTTGAGTTTTAATAGAAAAGCTAATTAATGGACAAGTGAAAGAACCAAAATTAATGAAATACTTGTGCTACATGAAACGTGATATATATATAGATATATATTATATATATATATATATATTTATATATATATAATATATATAGAATATATATATATATAATATATATTATATTAATATATATATTATATATATATATATATATTATATATAAACTGGTCTATTTAAATTGTTTACATATACATAGTTATTTTACTTTATAATAATGGAACCATACTACGGATTTATACAGTTTCTCAAGGACAAAACAAAGAAGATTGTCCCAGTTTCAGATATTAAAAACTTCCAACCACCTCCATGACAGATTTTAATAGACAAAAAATCTACAAAATAATGTGGCCTCAAGAAGATGACTATGAAAATATGGAAAGCTACGAGAGAGCTGCGTACGATGCAGCAGTGTTATAACTAGGAGGTAAGTTTCTTTATTACTAATATAATAAGTTTTAAACTATTTATTAACCTTGATAACTATTAGCATGTGTTCCCCTAATGCAACATTTTTCCAGGTACAAAGGATTCTTTCCAGATTGATAAGAGGATGGTTGCTGCTCCAACTCATATACTAGAATCTCCCTCAGAAACAGAAAATGATCTCAATGAGAAAATAGTAAGTGTGTGTGCTTGATCAAAGAGCAATAACACAGTAAGTTCATATATATATATATATATACGGTAGTAGTATAGGGGGACGTTCGGGGGCCAGCGAATGTTCGGCATTCGCCTAATGCCGAATACACATTCGCCGAATGCCGAATATTTTTTTTTAGTGCTTTTTTTATTTATTTTTTTATTTTTTTATTTTTTATTTTTTTTTTTTTATTACTCACGTACGTTCATGGGTGTTTTTAACCCCTTAGGGATGTTTCCGTGGTTCGACGACGCGTTTTTTTCGTAACCGCAGACCGGACCGCAAGTCCGCCTTTGAACGGCATAGCAGCCTGAAACCCAACGAGCAGCGCAACGCCTGAAAGCTTCGGATTCGCACCGCACCGCTCGGATCGTTCCGATTCAATTCTTTCTATATCTCAGCTACGTTTATGGACCATTTTTTAGTTCGTAATAATAATTACGAATGTTATTCATATGACGTCACAAGGATTCTCTTAGTAACAGTATGTTTGTCAAAGGTACACGAATATTATATTTTGGTGATTATTATTATTATTATTATTATTATTGTTATTATTATTATTATTATTATTATTATTATTATTATTTTATAATGAATTCAATTCATGCTTTATTAATGGATACTTTAAGGGATACCTATGTTCATAGAACATGAATCAATTAACCATGTAATTACATACCTTTACGCTTAGACGAATTGTCTTTATTTCCATATGTCATTTTATCCTCGAACCATTACATAAATTTGTCCTTTTTGTTCAAAGGTGTGTAAAAACACCTTCTGCTTTTCTGCTTTAATGCTTTACTGCTTTACATCATATTTTAATATATAATGAGACTATTTTTATTAATAACATATACTTTACAGACCATAAATCAGTAAAACAATATCGCATTTGCATAGCAACAGTGTGAATAATATGCTTTAATGCATTAATGCATCGATGCATTGATGCATTAATGCATCGATGCGTTATTGCTTTACTGCTTTACAAAGTATCGATTAATCGTTGATTCGATTAATCGTTGAATTGATAAAACGTCTCAATTGAGTCCTTAAGACGTAAGGACAAATGATTATATGAGCCATGAAACCATAATCCTAATAACATCAAAGACGTTCATCATGATATAAGTAAGTATGTATGTATGTATGTGAATGTGTGTGTGTGTGTGTGTGTGTGTGTGTGTGTGTGTGTGTGTGTGTGTGTATGCGTGTGTGTGTGTGTGTGTGTGTGTGTGTGTGTGTGTGTGTGTGTGTGTGTGTGTGTGTGTGTGTGTGTGTGTGTGTGTGGGTAGGCAGATGCGTGCTATGGGGACACCTACGGTACAAAATAATACCCATTATGGGGACAAAATCGTATATGGGGACAGATTATGGGGACAATTTTTAAGGTGCTTTTTGGCAATAACTCCATCAGCTGGTTGCCACTGTATAGTTTTTGAAATGTCCTCATAATACGCATATACAAGCTTAACACAATTTGTGTTATAATCTGTGTGTCATTTCCTTGAGCTCATCGTGCAGAAGCTCCCTCTTGCGGAATTCTTCGTACTATGGACTCTGTTCCCACAAAGCATCACCGCTTCTCTAAAATGCAACACACACGTCAGAATAGCGCTACTTGGCAATAATTTGTGATAGTTGCTATATATTTATAGAATGCAGATACCTTTGTTTTTAATACATTTTGCTTTTATTATTATTATTATTATTATTATTATTATTATTATTATTATTATTATTATTATTATTATTATTATTATTAATAATAATAATAATAATAATAATAATAATAATAATAATAATAATAATAACATAGTAGAAATATTACTAGTAATTCAATACAATGTTATAATTTTCGGCCTATCTTGTGTGTGTGTGCTTTGTACTGTTCCCGGCAAAATTTCCCGCCAAAAAATTGAAAAATATTTAAATTGCTTTGTATTTAGGAAATTTATTTTAACAGTCTTAGATATTTTTAGTATTTATCGTGGTAAAAAAAAATTTCAGCATAATGGCTAATATTTTTTTTTTAAAATTGTTAATTTACTTTCTGTTGAATTTGGCATTAATCAGAGCAACCCAATGAAATTTTGTTTTGACATTTTACGTTACATTATTAACCAATCAAAACGCTTCTTGCCAATGACGACATAGTGACGTAAGCCAGAAAGAAAGCCTTTTTTGTGAAGGTAGGGACACCCGAAAAAAAAAAAAAAAATAACAATTTATCGATATATATATATATATATATATATATATATATATATATATATATATATATATATATATATATATATATATAGAGATAGAGAGAGATGTGTGGTGTGGGAAGAAAGTGGTATATGAGAGAATAAATGAAAGTACGTTGAGATAGTTTGGTCATGTGAAAAGGATATATGATAGTCAGTATTGGAAATAAAAAAAATCTAATTCTATATATATATATATATATATATATATATATATATATATATATATATATATATATATATATATATATATATATATATATATATATATATATATATATATATATATATATAATATAAAAACATACATTAATAACTAAGTTATGGTCACACATATAATCCTAACATTAATAACTACTATAACTAAAACCTGCCAATTTTGGCTTCATCAATATATTATATGATACCCAACCTATCCATAAACAAATCTAACCCTTTCTTAAATGTTGCAATCGAGTCACACTCAACAACCTCCTCTGGCAGACTATTCCAAAATTTAACAACCCCATTACTGAATGCATGCTTTCTTATATCAAGATGGCATGCTTTCTTCTTAATTTTCTTACTGTGCCCCTGGTCTCCCGTCCATGTTCTACTATAAAAAATTTATTGGTCTCTGTATTATCAATAGATGTAAATATTTTGTAGACTTGTATCATGTCCCCTCTGAGAAATCGTCTTTCTACAGAAAACATTCCTAACTCCTTCAGCCTCTCCTCATAGCTCTTACCCTCAAACCCAGAAATCATCCTTGTTGCTCTACGTTGCACTCTCTCCAGCATATCTAAGTCTTTTTTTTAAATATATATATATATATATATATATATATATATATATATATATATATATATATATATATATATATATATATATATATATATATATATATATATATATATATATATATATATATATATACGAGGACGGAGGGTGTGAAGCAGAGATTACAAATAGGATAACGAAGTTAGGAAGAGATGCAATGGCTGTGTACAGGCCCGGACTGGCTCCTTTGGGGGCCCTCGGCTAGAGATTGAAAAGGGGCCCCTTACCGGGGAATAGATTATTAGAATATGTAATTTTTGAAAATTAGGCTTACATGCTTAAAAAGCACATTTACCTATTTTGTCACTTGGAAAATAGTTGAGTAAAAAAGTAAGCTTTTTCTGATGTAGTTTACTTTCACAATAAATATTTATATAATTTTTATATACCGTACCTAAACTAGTTCCCTGCTAGAAAAAATAAGTATACTAATTAATTACGAGTGGTTTATTACTTAAAAATGAGATTGAGTAATACTTTTAGTTTTAGGCAACCAAATCACACTGTAATACCTCAGTAAATATTAAAAAGGGACACAAGTCACAACGGTAATAAAAAACCAAGCATATTGAAAAGAAAAACAATGTCCTCTTTAATTGTGATTTAATTGTTATAAATTGTAGAATATATTTTATAACAAAAAGAAAAATGGCTCTACAATACCTTGTTTACTAACCTAACAGCTTTTTGGCCAGTTCTTCACCGATCCTGGCTACTTCATCTATAATAACATCTTTATCCAAGCTATAAAATAAGTCTCTTTCTACATTCATGAAAAGAAGATTAGACATAAGGTCTTGGCTTAAAGTTGATCTAAGTCGATTCTTAACTATTTTAAGTTTAGAAAATACCCTTTCACAGGTGACTTGTGTACAAGGTATGGTTAGTACAAACTTGTAAGCTACATATAGGTTGGTAAACAATCCAGATTGTGAGAGTTCAAAAACAACAAAAAAGGCGCATGATAAACACTGAAAACATTGTTTATTGTCAGAGCAGCAACCATAAAGATTTTCGTCTTCTTCAAATTCAGATTCTACATCGCCAAATTCACAGATTTCTTCAGCTCCATTTAGATTGTCTTGTTTTCTTTTAATGTTAGTTTTTTCAGCCATTGTAAAACTTTCATACTGATCTGCAAACTGTTTCAGCTCTATCAATAACTGACTTCTTTCAGCTTTACAAAGTTTAGAAATACTACAAAGGACTTCCGTAGGAAAACTATCAAGCATTACGATTTCATTAAATTTCTTTGAGTCTAACCAGGAACAATCTTCTAAAATTTCTTTGCTTGGACTAAATCTTTCTTCGATACTTGTCCTGGCACAATCTAAAACACTGAAAAAGACCAATTTATAGTTTTGAGCAGTTGAGATTCCAGGAGCTTCATCTATTGATTTTACCTTTTTCTTTGAAGTTCTTCTTTCCTTGAAATCTAATTCTACTTCTACATCAATACTGTTATCTTCTAATTTGCTATTAACTGTACTTGCATAATATTTTGTTTTTGAATACAGAGCCTGAAAGTGTTTATCACTCCTTTTATATTCTACTTGTTGAAGCAGCTTCTCTACCAAGTTCCAGGCTGTAGAATAGTCAATGGTTTTACTTTGTAAATATTTTGAAATGGGAGATATAACAAGAAATAAATCTAATAAAACAATAAACATAAATAGGTTTTCAAATTTGGACCATTGACTGATTAAATTTCTTGCCATGAATTTAGATTTGCAGTCAAAACTTCCATTTGATATTTCTTTTAAAATGGTAATAAAATTGAATAGTTTCTCTACGTTCACACTTTCCTCACTTCTTAAAAATCCCTCATCGATAATTGAAAAAAGAGCTTTATGTTTGCTCCACCACCTTGTGGCTCCTATTTTTTGCAACCTGTGCATTTTTTCATGTGCAATATGTTTTCTTTTTGTTTCCCTCTCCCATACGGCCATTCTTTTATAAGACGAGCTTAGAAAACCAGCAGATTCTTCCACCAATCCAAATAAGTTTTCTGCTTGGAGCAACGTTACTGTTGAATCAGCTACTACCAAGTTCAGCACGTGTCCCATACAGTGAGTGTAAATAAGATCTTCATTTTCCTTTTTGAACTGAGCTTGTAGACCGTTATAACAACCTTTCATATTGTTAGCTCCGTCAAATGAACAGGCAATAATATTTGATGTTGCAATTCCACACTTGGCTAATCCTGATTTTATAAGCTCGTACAAAGCCAATCCAGATGAATCATCGACTACTGTTATTTCTAAAAAAATTTCATATATCTTTCCTTGAAAGACATAGCGGACACAAATCGCCAACTGGTCCATAACAGCTATTCCTGTGTCCATTCCACTGTCCATTCCACCAATGCTTAATTTTGTCACTACTCTCTCTCTCTCTCTCTCTCTCTCTCTCTCTCTCTCTCTCTTTCTCTTTCTCTCTCTCTCTCTCTCTCTCTCTCTCTCTCTCTTTTTCTATCTCTCTATGCTCTCCTGTTCTACTATGTGTGTTAATGTGCAATATATATATATATATATATATATATATATATATATATATATATATATATATATATATATATATATATATATATATATATATATATATATATATATATATATATATATATATATATATATATATATATATATATAATTTATATAAATGGAATGAAATGTTTTGAAAAACGATCAGATAAAATTGCAAAAATGATCGAAACTTAAAGAGAATAAATGTGAAGTTCAAAAAAGAAAAAAATATCAGACAGGAACAAATTCACTTTTTGTTCCAACTTAGCTTTATTAAGCTACGATCACGGTGACACATCTCGCTCGGATTACATAAGTAAAAATATACGGTATAGAGCTATTTTTGGAACAAAAGATTTTTGAAGTTCCCATTATTTTCTATGGAATAAATTGTTCGACAGTCTGTGTTTTAGTTAACTTTCCAGTGACTTTTCTTTTGTTCATTATTTTCAGTCTGTGCTTTTTGTGGTCTTCAATACACTTTCTGACATGATTTTGTAAAATCACATCATAATTTGCAACCAACTTGGCCAGTTCGAGAAAATTACCATGATTATCTGTAGAGTCAAGCGTATAAGCCCCTTCTGCTTTATCCCCTCTGTACGCAATGCCTTGTTTTCCAATAAACAAAACTATATCAATTAAACGTTGAACAACCAATCTTCTGATGTGAACTTCTCTTTCTCGCTTGTTGGTTTGGTTACAGGTCAGAAAAGTTGAAATATCATGACCTTTTTGGCTTTGAAAAGCTGCATTCGCTGCGAGTTGATGATAACGCGAGTCTTCGTGATTTTTAATACTGCACTTAGTGCACTAACTAACAACCCTACTACGAGACTGAACGAGTGAGCGTTGCGACAAAGAAGTTAGTTAGGCTACCATAAACAAAAACCAACTGGCAACTGCTAAAAATTGATTGTAAACGCGTAAGATTACTGGGAAATAAATAATCAAATTACTCTGATGTAACTAATTATAAAGTAGCATATCCATTTCGGAGGACCTCTCCGGGGGCCCCCATTGGGCCGGGGGCCCTCGGCAATCGCCGACCAGCCGACCTGGCCAGTCCGGGCCTGGCTGTGTATCCTTTGATGAAGGACCAATATATGGGTGTATAGGTTAAAAGAAATATTTACGATGGAGTGTTAGCACCTATATTGTTATACGGTGCAGAGACATGGTGTATTACCAAGAGGCATGAAAGTAGAATACAGGCAACGGAGATGAAGATCTTGAGAGCAATAATTGGAAAGACTAAGAAAGATAGAATAAGGAATGAAAGAGTCAGAAGGAAAGTGGAAGTGCACACCTCTGGTGAAGAGGATAGATGTGGCAAGAATCAGATGGTGGGGAAATTTGGAAAGGCTGCAGGAGGACAGGCTGGCGAAGAAACGACGGGAGTAGACGCCGAATGAAAGAAGACTCAGAGGAAGACCAAGGAAGAGATGGAGAGAGATTCGTTGAGTAGATGTGAGCTGCCTATGTTGGAGGAAATACAAGAGAGAAGGCTGTGGGAAGAAATAGCCGAGTGGAGACGCATTCTGAGCCCACTGATGGATTAAGTGGAGTAAGACAGTATATATATATATATATATATATATATATATATATATATATATATATATATGATATATATATATATATATATATATATATATATATATATATATATTACCATGAAGTAAATTCTCTGATATGCAATCACAGCAGTTGAGTGAACTGCTCTACCCAAATAAGAGGAGGTCTAGCCTAACTAGTTAATTTTCAACAAAAAACAATTATAACTCACCATTAAATTTTATATTCAAATTAGCTTTAAAGTTTTTGTTTCCAAGAATTTTTACTTGGATGGAAGCCTTTTATTGAGGCTTAATTTTAGTAAAATAAAGGTAGTTGCTAGTACACTAGTTTTAGTTTTTGCCTACATATAGCATGCCATCCGTGGAGTACTATTCAAGTATAAAGTAAGGTATAAGGATTTAGAGGCTAGAGAAGTGTTAGAATAAAACAGAAAAGATAGAATAGACCTAACTGCTAGTCCTGCTAATTCAGAATATAAAGGGTTAGGACCAGCTTGGAAAAAGAGACCTTAACATAAGTTTCTATGAACAATTCCTCTATCTTTATAATAAGGCAAAATATACTTAGGCCTAACTAGAACTAATGTTAAATAATATAAATGAAATACTTAGTTTAAAATAGCGTAATGCTACAAAGGGATCGGAGCTATACCAACTCACGAGTTATTCAATTGACTCTCAATTTTCAAGTGCCTCGTTTTTAAGTTTCAAAACAAACTTTTGGTGTTGCCTGACAAAATATATTTTTCAATTAAGTCTCCAAAACACCAAAACAGTATTGAGATACAAGAATACTCTAAAATCTTGTAAGCATTTTAAAAAACCCCAAGTTCAATTTAAAATAGTTAATAGCAACATGGTAAGGTTTAATACAGGAATAAAATATTTCTAATATCCTCCCAGCAAAAACAATTTGCTGGAGGCAAATTAAGGGGAAATGATTTTCAAATGTACAAACAACTTTTAAACCATAACATTCAGTTCAGAACAACATGCAATTGCTCATATCATACCATGCATAGCATATCAAACATATTTACAAAGTTTAAGCTTCATATAACAAGCTAATACAAACTAAACCCTAAATCTAACTTAATTCTAAAAGGAAACTATTATTTACAAATCATCCAGCTTTTCTTTCAGGAATTTCCTGAACTTCACAGCAGCCTTCCTTGCAGGTCTTTTCTTAACACCTGACTGCCTACTCCTAGCAACTGGAGGAGTAGGATCAGTATTAAGAACTTCTTCAGCAGAATTGTCAATATCATCCCTTCTTTCACTCTGATTTGCCCCAGAGTGGGTTATAGACAATTCCATTGGATACAGGTTGCAAATAGGATGATGAACAGTTTTACCATTGCTTTGTTTAATTTTTACTGACCTAATAATTTTATCATGGCCTATAACCACTTCTATGACCCTTCCCAACATCCAGAAGGGTCTAGGTTTGTTGGGCAGTTTTATAAGTACAACATCACCACACTTTATACGATTAGTCCAAGGACTCTGATACAAGTTTCTACTATGCTCTCTGAGACTCAACAAATACTCTTCATACCATAGCCTTTTGAATTCTTCAAAGGTTATAAGTTGCTGATCCAGACTTTTAAGTACAACATCCCTGTCCATCTCTCTCCATGGATCTTCCAAGTCTCTAAAGACAAGAGCCGAATTAGAGTGCATTTTCAGAAAGGAATTAGGAGTAATGATATTTAAATCATTTTCAGAAGACCTATACGTGAGAGGTCTGGAATTTATAGCGTCTTGAACCGAGGATAAAGTGGTCAGTAGTTCAAAATAAGAAAGTTTTTTAGTTTGCACAGTTTTATATAAGCATTTTTTAACAGTCCTAATAAGCCTTTCCCAAGCTGCTCCAATAAACGCAGCATAAAGAGGAATTTTAATATGCTTAATGTGACACCTAGTTAGGTGATCACAAAATTCTTGGGAATAAAATACATTACTCAGGATATCTCCTGATTTTCCAAATGCTCGAGCGTTATCAGAGTACAGGTGAGAAGGAATAGTGTACCTATTGCAGAACCTTTGAAAGGCAAGTAGAAAGTTCTCTGTAGACATGTCAGGAACAAGCTCCAGGTGTAAGGCCCTAATGCTCAAACAAGTAAAAAGTAAAATATACATTTTGTAATCCTCCTTACTTTCTGTGCTCTTAACAGAAACATGACCTGTGAAATCAACTCCCACATGATGGAAAGGTTTGATCAAAGTTAGTTGGTTTTTTGGCAAGTTGGTAAGTTTGGGATAATTGTAGCAGAGAGCATTATATTTCTTACATAAGAAACAGGAAGACAGGGTATTTTTAACAGCTTGTCTGGCTTGAGGGATCCAGAACCCTTTATTTCTAACATAGTTTAAAGTAGTTTGTACCCCAAGATGCTGAACTTGAGAATGAGCATTCAAAATAATCAATCTGGTGAAGTGGTGTACTTTGCCCAGTAAAATGGGATTACAAATATCAAAACTAAAATGAAGAGACTTAGAAATCCTCCCATGAGAGCGGAGAATTTCATCATCGTCCAAAAATAGATCTAGGTTTTTAACAAGAGAGGGAATAGGCTGAGAATCATCATTAGCTTTGAGAAAACTAATTTCTTTTCCAAAACATGCAAGTTGCATACGCCTAATCCAATAAAGTACAGCACATTTGGCGGGATCAGCCTCCACCACTTTAATATACCTAAATTTAAACAGATAAGTAGTTATCTTAATCAACTTATCAAACTGTGAAAACCTTTCAATGTCTAAGACATCATCAACAGCATTAGTGACAGTACAATGTACAAAGGACTTAAGTTTACACTCAGGGGGAATGCTCAACAGCTCATGTGTAGGCCAATTTTTAAAATCATTAGACAAGAATGGAGGTCCATTCACCCAGAATTTTTTAATTTCAACAAATTTTTTAAATGATACACCTTTGGTCAATAAATCAGCAGGATTGCTGTTGGTATCAGTATACCTGAAATATATAGGCAAATTAAATTCAGAAAGTATTTCATTTTTGGCAAGTTCAATGTCTTTAAGCCTATTTTTAACCAGTTTTGATTTACACTTAGGATGCTCTAAAACGTTAAAACCTTCGTAATAAAAAGTGATATGTCCGATCACTTTCCATGTCTTGCAAAAATTGCTATCAATAAAACTCAAAATTTCACCACCATAAAATACAGACTAGATGGTGAACATCAAAGGCTGAAATACATAAACAAAATGAATGAAATTGACTTTTCATTCACATACAGTGAGAACATAGGCATCGAAGAAAAATTCAACTCGTTCGTAAATATATTAAATAAATGCTACGACGAATCATTCCCTATTAAAACGAAAAAACTTGGTGCTAAAAGAATTCAAAACCCATGGCTAACACCAGCTTTGCTAAACTCTATCAACCAAAAACATAAACTCTACCGAAACTTTAAAAACAAAATTATACCATACCAAGTATATAACACATATGATAAACAATTAAAGGTAGTTCTCAGGAAAGCAAAGAGAAAACACTACTCTAACAAATTCCAGGATTGCAACAAAGACTCGAAAGCCACTTGGGGTTTAATCAATAAATTAATCAACAATAACAAAAAAACTCTCAATGTATAAAAGAAGCTGAATTTAAACAATCAGTTAACAACCAACCAAATCGCAGACGGACTAAACGAATACTTCGTAAACGTCGGTAAGCAAATCTTGAGAGACAAACCCCCTTGTCAAACATCATATGAAACTTTTCTCCCAGACTACGAGTCTCATTTTTCCTTTATTCCCATCACCGTTCCGGAGGTAAAAAAGGTAATCGCCGGATTAAAAAACAAAATGATGCACATTCTATCCCCAACTGCATCCTCAAACTCATAAGAGCTGCACCTTTAAAACACTTGTTCAACGAATCATTTTTAACAGGAATTTTTCCAAATGTTTTCAAGACAGCAAAAGTGATCCCTATAAAAAAAGAGACCTTTGCCTAGCAAAAAATTACAGACCAATAGCTATCACAAACACGATTAGTAAAATATTTGAGAAATTAGTTTTCAATCAGTTAACAGAATATTTTATATCAAACAATATTTAGAAAAGGACGTTCAACTGCTGATGCCCTCATTTGCTTAACCGAAAAACTTTACAAAAATATAGAAAATAAAGACTCCTCCCTGCTATTATTATTAGATTTCATAAAAGATTTCGACATGATTGATCATGACATACTAATAAGTAAAACTAAATGACAAACCTAATTCAGCCAAAACTAAATGAAACTAATTCAGCCAAAACTAAATGAAACTAATTCAGCCACACTTCAAACGTCAACCGGCGTACCCCAGGGCTCAATTCTTGGACCGTTTTTATTTACTCTATATACAAATGATCTGTTCAACTCTCATGACGCCTTTTCAGTCTCTTTTGCTGACGATACCTCCATTTTAATAAATGACAAAGATGCCGAGTCTCTATCCCGTAGAGCAACAGACACATTAACAAAAATAATGAAATGGATAGATGCTAATAAGCTATCTTTAAATTTAAATAAAACTTCTTACATAATTTTTAGCAACAAACCAATTAACGATTTAAATATTAATATTAACAATGTAGAACTGAATAGGGCTGCAAATGCTAAAATACTTGGATTAACAATCGATGATAAACTGACATTTAAAGAACATATTAACAACCTAGTTAGCAGACTGTCGAGATACATGTATATGTTAATAAAATTAAGAAATTTTGTACCTCTTTACATTCTTAGGAAATTATACTATTCACTAATACACCCTCACTTACTTTACTGTCTTCCTATCTACGGTACCACAAGTAACTCAGTAATTCACCCTATAATTGTAATCCAGATGAGATTTATTCGCCTCATTAGCAATACAAGAGACTTTTACAGCCAAACACAACCATTACTCAAAAGCCTAAAGATATTGCAGTTTAAAGACTTGCTAAATATATCACTCCTGAAAGAGATACATAAAATTATCCATAACAATGCATGTGACTTCTTGCTAGCTAATTTTCATTCAAACCAAGCAAGGCGCGTAGCAAATCAAATAAACCTAAGAAATAATACTTACATAAACCCTCCCTTCTGTAGACTAAAAAAAAGCCACTCAAAGCGTCAGCTATAAAGCAGCTAAACTTTTCAACTCAATGCCACAAGATATCAAAACCGCAGAAAACTCTACCAAATCTTTTAAAAAAATTAAAAACATATTATCTAAATAAATATTAATAAAATAACTAACCCAGGGATTGAACCTACGTTGTTATTTCCATTGTTGTTGTTGTTGTCCATCCGTTGTCCATTCCATTCCATTCCATTCCATTCCATTCCATTCCATTCCATTCCATTCCATTCCATTATTTATTCCATTGTTATTCCATTATTCCATTCCATTCCATTCATTCATTCCATTATTCCATTGTTATTCCATTCCATTGTCCATTATTCCATTATTCCATTCCATTCCATTCCATTGTTATTCCATTCCATTGTTATTCCATCCATTCCATTTTGTTATTATTCCATTATTCCATTATTCCATTCCATTCCATTCCATTATTCCATTCATTATTCCATTATTTATTATTATTATTATTGTTATTGTTATTGTTGTTGATTGTTGATTGTTCTTCATTATTTGTTATTATATTATTTATAATGTAGTTGTAAATATTGTACTATATGGCTTCTTCATTTTCTGAATAAAGTTTCCATGGTGTATTCCATTGTTCCTTCTTTGACTGTGTGTTATTTTCTTAATATTTTATTTTACTATTATATCTTTTATTTTTATTCATTATTTTATTATTATTATGTGTGTTATTGTTATTATTATTATTATTATTATTTGTTATTATTGTTATTATTATTATTATTATTGTTACTATTATTATTATTATTATTATTGTTCTTATTATTATTATTATCATTATTGTTGTTATTGTCATTATTATTATTATTGTTATTATTATTATTATTGTTATTGTTATTATTATTATTATTGTTATTGTTATTATTATTATTGATTCCATTGTTGTTGTTATTCCATTTCATTCCATTCCATTCCATTCCATTCCATTCCATTCCATTCCATTCCATTCCATTCCATTCCATTATTCCATTCCATTCCATTCCATTCCATTATTTTATTATTATTATTCCATTATTATTATTCCATTGTTATTCCATTCCATTATTTCAATTATTCCATTATTCCATTATTATTATTCCATTATTCCATTATTATTCCATTCCATTCCATTATCAATTCCATTATTCCATTTTCAGTTTCAAATTCCAGGCTCATTGTTGATGGGTGTTTGGAACCAGGGCATGATGGCACCGT
>JABUQX010110950.1:0-17124 GCA_015478945.1 Trachelipus rathkii
CAAAAAAAAATTAATGGCGTTTCTTAGAGAAATAAATTTTTTTTCCTTCATTTTTCCTTCTCCACACAAATCAAATGATACGAGCAATGTTGTTCCCCTAGTTCTAACATCTACTTTCGTGCTCTTTTGATAAGGCACAATCAATTCTGCTACTTTGGTAACATAACTTAAATTTAGGAATTGTTTCAAATTTTTGGGAAAAATTTCACTGCATCAATTTCCGTTATTATATGTGTATAAATAACCAACCTCAAATATACTCCAAACTCATTGTATTTTCTCTAATTTTTCTGATTAACCTTCGTCAATGGCCATACATACAAATAAATAATAAAATAAATAAAAAATGTTCCCGAAAGAAAGCCTAGAATGTGAAAAAACAGAGTCTTTTCTTATTTTAAATAATTAAACATAATGTAAAATATATATAAGTACAATAATTACATAGAACATTTTACATTTTTTTAGTTCTGTAATTCTTAAGGACCTATATATATATATATATATAATATATATATATATATATAATATATATTATTATATATATAATCTATATAGATATATATATATTATAAATATATTATTATATATAATATAACTATATATATATATTATATAATATATATAATAGCCAGCTTTCTAGAAGACCAACTAATCCATATATCGAGCTTCACTACAGTAACGGAAAAAAGAATACATTGCTGAATCTTGGAAAAATTTTACCGAGGAAACTGTAAATAAACACCACATGTACTTCCAAACAATCTTACAGGGTATAAATATAAACATATCTCGAAAACCGAAGTACTGCGCACATGTAATACATATGATTAATGTGTAAAATTTCGTCCCAAAATGAAAAAAAAAATAAAACTAAAATAAAATTAAACATAAAAATTGGCTATTTTTTGGGGGGGGGTGCTGGGACATAGTATATATACTATATTATTGTGTAAACGGTATTACAAGCAATTAGGGGCTTCGAGCAGACGGGGAACACAGGGTGGGACGTTTTCTCATTACCACGTAGGGGAGGGGCGGAGGAAACCCCGCGACACCCAAATACCAAAGAGCGGGGGGTTCCGGAGACCCTCCCGGAGGGGGGGATTAGTCCTACCCGATAGTTCCGCCGAGAGCCGAAACCGCCGACTCTGCCACTCCCGTGCGGTAGGACCTTGGTATTCTTTAGTTGTTAAAAAAAAGATAAAGCAAATTAATTAGAGAAGTCTATCTTATTTTAACGAGAGGTAACCCACATAAAAGTCTGTCACTAAAATAGGCCTTAATCATAATTAACTATAATTATAACAAGAATTTTTTTATTTTTATTTTTACATTTCCTATCCAAAATTTTACGTGGGAAGGATTCAAAAATGTATTCCTTTTCGCTGTAGCTATGGTAGTTTTTGAGATATATATTGTTTTATTAATTTTTTTTTTTTGTTTTTTGTTTTACATTTTCGCACTAAAATTGGACCACCATTCCAGATGTATCCTTTTCCTGTAGCTGTTGTAGTTTTTGAAGATATGATTTTGTTGGCTCTCTAGTAGGGACCATCATATATAGTATATTATATACAATATATATATATATTAATATATATATACTACTTATATATATATATATATAATAAATATATATATATATATATATAATATATAATATATTATTATATATCATTATAATATATATATTATAATATAATACATATATATAGATATATTTAATATATATACACTATATTATATGTTAATATATTATATTATTAATATAATATATAATATATAACATATATATAATAATAATAATATATACTATAATATATAAATATATATATATATAATATATATATATATATTATATAATATAATATATATATATAATATATATATATATATATATATATATAATATATATATATATCATATATATCATATATATATATATATTATATATAATATATATATATATAATATATATTATATATATATATATATTATAATATATATATATAGATATATATATATATATATAGATATATATTAAAGAGTAAAAAGTCCAATATTCTCATAATAGATAATTTATGTTACGTCTATGGTAGTTTAACATTATCGTTTATGTTTAACATTACGTTCAGGAATGTTTAAAAAAGTTACCTTGAAATATTTTAAATTAATTCATTTATTTACAGAAAATAATTTTTCAAGGCTAGACGTTCTTATAAAGAATAAAAAATAAAAACTATAAAGCGGCTGTGAAATTGTATTGTGAATGTTAGGCTTAATTTCCAAATACGTATCAATTCATAATTCAAGGTGATGGTATCTTTGATAGAAATCTTTTGGGTGAAAGCCAAGCTGGAGCCGGAGCCAGAGTTTAATTATGGCCCCGTTTCCTTTGAGCCAACCGAAGCTTTTTTTATTATTATTATAAGTAAAGGGTTCGAGTTAGCTATTTATAATGACGAGCTGGTGTCGGAAAGAGGAAGAAATATTTGCCTGCTACGAAACACTGATATATCATATATATATATATATATATATTATATATATTAATTATATATAATATCATATATAATATAATATATAGTATTATATATTATATAATAAATATATATATATAGATATATATAGTAATATATATCAGATATATATATATAATATATAGTATAATATATATAATATCACTATCCAGCCTGTTAGGAAAAGCCTGTCAGGTGCTACACCTCCAAATTCTTCTTTCTACTATCTTTGTCATAGAACATCCTGGTCGCTCTTCCACGCTCCTCTAGAGTCCTATTCCGGCGTTTCAGAGCTCCGCTCACCTCTCCATCTATATCCTCCTCGTTCTTCCGAATGTCGTCTTCCCTCGGTCTCCTTTCCAACCCTACTCTCAAATGCTCTCCGCCCCCCTCCTATCCCTTTCAAACCATCTTCAACTGATTTCTCTCCGCAAACATTTCAGGGCCAACATCACCCAATCTCTTCACATGCTGACACCTCATTTTAACTCTCAGCCGCCATCACCTTTAATAATTCTTAACACTCTCATCGTTCACCGCGTCGTATTCTTGCTTCTTTGCTCCTCTGCACAGTCTCTCACTCATCCACACTCCGGTCCGTTATAGTAGGATCTGTGCTCAGTATTTCCAAATCACTACTTCACATCCGTAGGAATCCCCTTTCTTCAGTAATAGTGGGAGATAAAATTTACCTTTTAGAGAACTTTCCCACTCTCCACCCCCAGCTCATCATCAGGTTCCCGCTGTCGTCGAACTCAACGCCCAGGTATTCAAACTTCGTCACTTGTTTTTAAGCCTGGATTCCTCTCTCTCTTCTCTCTCTCTCCTCCTCGTCTCTCGTCTCTCTCTCTCTCTGCTCTCTCTCTCTCTCTCTCTCTCTCTCTCTCTCTCTCTCTCTCTCTCTGCTCCTTCGTCTCTCTTCTCTCTCTCTCTCTCTCTCTCTCTTTCCTGGCTAATTCATCAATCATCACCAACCGTTTTCTCTATTTTCCTCATTATCACGGCGTCAAACACCTCATTGACCTATTCATGGACCTGTAAGTCCTCACCCCTCGATGTAATCACGCAGGAAGTAATCCGCAGTACACCAGTGTTGTGTCGCTGTTCTTCCTTATGCAAATTCCTTTTTTATCAGCTATCCAGATACAATGTAAAGAGTAGCGGTTGACGAAAACTTGGCCTGTCGTCACCCCACCTCACATCATACCATCTCCCCATCCCTCCATCGTCTCCAACACTGTCTTGGTGGATTGTTCATTACAAGCGCTAATAGCGCCTACAATTTAGGCGATTTAGTCATATTTCCGGCATCATCGAATACTCTCTACAATCTCTTTCCTCTATCCTGTCGACGCTTTTTTAAATCTTTAAATGCAACATGCATATCCTATACCATTCTATGCTTTTGGCTTTAATTCTTCTTCATGGTGAAAATGTCAAAGTCCGTTGTGCATATAATTATATATATATATATATATATATATATATATATATATATATATATAATAATTATATATAATTATATATATATATATATATATATATATATAATTAATATATATATGAATATATATATATAATATTACTTTCCTCTCGTCAAAATAACGCACCACTAGTTAAATATCACTCGCAGGACAGCGAAGGCCCCTAACCCATGAACCCCACACACCACTCAACGACAATTCGATCAGATGTAACTATGTTAACCAAGCCGCAGAAATACGCTGCGGAATTCGGGCCGTCGAAGAGATAAATTATAGAAAAAACATAAACTCGTAACTAGACGTGGGAGAAGGTGGGGGTAGGTATGTCGGTATAATCGAGCCGAAGGATTCATTCACGTACAGCGACTCCGATAAACATGGAGAGGACAGTGCGTCAACTGTCAAGAGATCAGTGCTTGCAGACAAAAACACTACACGCAAGGACACGGTACCGGGCACTTGGCAACGGTTCGTTGTAGAGCCACAACGATTTGCAAGGGTGGGCCAAACTACAGGAAACCTGACAATGATCACCAGCGAGGATGAGGTAGGCCAAGGGCTACGACAACCGTGGAAACACGATTTTATAGTCTGCGTGCATGTCGAAGAGACATACGCACGAAACATCGCAATACAGCTGGCGGAGGTACACCGCACCAGGAGTGACCAATCAGTGCGTCGACGCCTTGCGGAATATAATTACCGGTCCCACAGAAAAATTGGGCAAAATGCTCTTTACGGACGAGTAAAGTGTCTCTGTACGGTCTCGGACATGCAGCTAGAGTATACCAACGATGACGGAGATGTTCGCCAATTGCAATGATGTGCAGAATGCCCGCCGTTTGGGGTGGGTTGGTTATGGTCTGGGAGGCATCTTTTTGCATTGGGACCTACGGAGAGTTGCACATCTTCGATGAGGGCACTCTTACAGCCGTAAGGTTATCACAGACATCTTCGACCATATGTCGTGCCAATTATGACCCCCAACATCGTGACTCTTCACCTAATGTTTATGACAATGCAAGACCACATAAGGCCTAATGTCGTGAACGACTACCTTAGGCGGTTCAAATTACGGCGTTGTGGCCAGCATATAGTGCCGACCTCAACCCAATCGAACATTATGAGATATCCTGAAACGTCGGTCTGACAGCTGCAGACCACTCAAACGAAACCGCTCCCGACCTGCGACAGGCACGCACGACGTATGCGATCAAATTACTGTTCAGGACATTCGCCCACTCATCGGGAGCACATGCCAGGACGGTGTCAGGCAAGTCATCCGGCCAGAGGGGTCAATACATGGTATTGAGACCCACTCCACCCCCCCCCCCCACGCGGCCGTCGCACCTACGTACCAACTTGGGTTGTGTTGCAGCTCCGAACGTCCGAACCTACTGCGAGACCTTTGGCTGCACGTGCCATTACCACTCTATCACCTACCGGTCTGGGAGGAACCACATGATGTCATGTCCCAATAAAAGTGTCTGTCGGGTTTTCAATTTTTTACCCTTTCTTCGCCTGTACCTTTGTGGTGCGTTTAATAATTTGACGAGTAGTTTATTAATATATATATATATATATATATATATATATATATAATATATAGATATATATTATATATATATAGATATATATATATAGTATATATATAATATTATAGGTATATATATATATATATATATATATATATATAATATTATATATATTATATTTTGCTCAATAAAAGAAATAAAATAATCTAACATAATAAGTTTCAAAATACAAAAAAAGATATCGTTAATTTTATAAAAAATCTTCAACTGTGAACTATGAACAACAAAGTGATGAATGAACTTCTCCATTTATATTGTTAGCTATGGATGAATGATGAACACTCATAAAGCCAGTTCTGCTATCTTTTCCCGTAGAATTGAAAAAGTATGTTTTCAGCCTTTTCAGAGTAGGGGAATATTTTGAGTGCACGCTTTCGGTGAGCGTAAATGCTAAAAATGACCTTAACATCCAAATGTGACTTTATAGATCAAACTTATTGCAAAATCTTAAAAAATTTTTTAATAGATATTCTATGGAATTAGCGACTTTACAAAGATTAGTGGAAGGTACTGGTTTGAATAAAATTATAAGAGAAGAATTGTAATAGGCCCATATATTTTTCAATTTTACATTGATTCTATATGGACTATGAGGCATTTTCATTCTCACTCTAACTTATTTTCCTTTTTACTTCAAAGATGTATTGAAAAATGTTTCATTTCTGTTTGCCTGAAAATCTTTCAAAACAAACAGTCACGTTACAATATGTAAAGCAGTGCTGACACTAGATTATGTAGACTGCAAAGTAGTTCAAAAGTAGAAGAGTGAATGAGGATAAAGTGAAATCATAAATAAGCTTTCTTCTAAATTGTGCTCTTGATGCAAGCCATCAAAAGAAAATAAGTTGTTTGATAAAGGTTTAATTAATGTTTGCATCCATTCACAGCTCCTCCAAAGCTGCATCAAATGCTATAAAAAGTTTCTCTAGATTTTAAACAATCCATTCGAAACTTCCAAACCTTGTTTCGCCCATTCATGTGAGCTTTGTCCATTTTGTTTCTGGAAAAATCTTTCCTACTTTTTTTCTATCAAAAAATGCCATGAAAATTAAAATAGTACCTAGTTGCATTCGCTGTGTTATAAAGTTTCTTATGTGTGTACTTCACATGGATGTGAACAGCAATGCGGCAATAACGATGCTGGATATTCTTCAACAACTTAAACACCGTCTTGAAAACATATCTTTCATTGATTCTGCACCATCATGTCGTTGTCCAATTAAAAAGTCACTATTTATTTCAGCTTTCGTATTATTCAATCCGTTGTTTATTGTAGAAATAAAGAGACAGCAAGAAGCTGCATCGACCTATCGAGTCAGTTCCAGTCAACTAATATTTATTCAAACACAATGCCAGAAAACATGTTACAACCTACACCGCACGCTAAGGCTTGTCAATATTTCCTGAGCAAAATTCAATAATACACGTACCGCCAACTACCTCAAAGCCAAAGCTCGACTAAGCTTAAACAAGTCAATGCCTAAACCACACTGCAACTTTAAATAAGTTATTGTCAGACCAGTGGCTTACAACAAACTAGTTAGACCTTGATAACTAAACTAAAATACCGCCAATTTAGCTTAGAAATATACCATCCATTATCAGTACCTAGTTGCATGTCTTAAATATTCCAGCGAGTCACACTTCATTAAACCTCCTGGGCAAACATTCCAAAAAATTAACAATACTAATACTGAACAATGTTTTCTTATATCAGATACATGTCTTCTGGCATAATTTTTTATTGGTTCTTAGTCTCCCGGCCTGGTACACTCAAAATAATTTGTTTATCTTCAGTATTGTCAATAAATATAAAAATATTTGTAGCCTTGTATCGTACCTCTCTAAGAAATCGCCCTTCTGCAGAAAACATTCCTAACTCTTCAGCCTCTCCTCATACTCTTACCTCAAACCCAGAAATAATTCTATGTTTCTCTAGCGTTGGTACTCTTTCAGTAATCTATGCCATTCTAAAATAAGGGTGCAAACTTGTGAACAATTATTCTAATACCTAGCCTAACATAGCCTGTATACAAGCTAACTATAACTCCCTTCTCTTGCTTTTGCAGGTCATTTATTACACCTAGAATCTTATTAGCTTTATTCTTGTTTGCCATACACTCATTAGCTATCACTTTCGGAAGAAAACTGCATTATAAGTACATCCTAATCTTTTCTTGGTCCAAATACTCAAAGTCAAGTCGATCCCCATTCACATCGTAGTAAATCTTTTTTTGAGTAACCTAGGGGAAGAACTTTTACTATCAAAATTCATTTACCCACCCAAGAAGTTTATCAAATTCATTTTGAATCTTTAAATCCATCATTATTCCTTACTGTGGTAGCCAATTTGTTATCATTGCAAACTTGGAAACCTTACATTTAAAGTCCCAACATATATGATGAAAGCACATCAATTAGCGTTTACGAACCTACAAACAGTCTCTCATTCCATTAAAAATACTCTTAATTTTCTTGATTATTATTATTATTTTAATCATTATATTATATTATTATTATTATTATTTTATTATTATTATTCATATATTATTATTATTATTATTGATTATTATTATTATTAGTATTCATTATTATTATTATTATTATATTATAATAAAATTAAATAATGTTAAGTAATAATAAATTAAATAATTTGCTTAAATAATTTCGGGGTTGAACCCCTATATATTGAATTAATTATATATATATTCAATATATATATATATATAATATAAATATATATAAATATATATAATATATATAATAATATATATAATTATATATAATAATTATATATTATATAATAGTAATTCACTACTACTTTTCAACGTAGACTATATATATATATATATATAGTTATATATATATATATATATACTATATATAATATAATTATATAAGATATAAATATATATATATATATATATATAATATATATATATATATATATATATATTAAAATAATATATATATAAATATATATTGGCGAGAAAGGTAGCGTCTCCCGACGCGAACGAGATTCCCCCCATGGGCATAATGAATATTAAGGTACATCCCATGGCACTCCAGTGCCAATGATTCACCAATATTGCACTGCGTAGCCACATCTTCTACAATGGGTAGCTCTACTAGTTTCACACACCATGATTGCTATATTACAGGCAACACTTTCCTATGTTAAAAAGATAAAAATGAGAATTGCAAGATTAGAATCTGAGAAGCCTAGACACCCCCCCCCCTCTAGGCTTCTCGGAGACTAATATTGTAATTCCCATTTTTATTTTTCCAAAATAGCCACTCAGCCACCTCTCTCGCCATCACTAATCAGAAGTTGACGACCTCCTGTGGTGTTGTTTATATCGTCATAAAATTGCCTGCCTCTTTTGATTCATGGCCTTCTCATCATAAATTTCTGCCAAATTTCGCCACTTTAAATCTAATTTCCTCTTTGTTGAACATCACCTCTCCTCCTCCTCAAAACCTCATCTCTTACTGTTAACCGAAACCCAAGTATTTGAGCGTTCTGACAACAAAACCTAATCTGTTGATCCACCCTTACTCTCTTTATAATAAATTTCAATCAAATGGTTCTCTGTGCCATTGTGGCGCAATCATGTTGTTTGACTCTGTTTCTGATTTTTAGTCTTCCGAATTAACTACTTTAAGATCATATGCAAAATAGAAAGGAAAGTTATGGATGAACAGAATCAGTAGGAACCCAACAACTAAAAAAATTATAAACAATAAATGTGAGTATCTATGACAGGAGCCAAGAAGAGGAACCAAGTCAAAGGAGAGAGAGAAGAGAGAGGAAGGAGAGAAGAGAGAGAGAGAGGAGAGAGAGAGAGAGAGAGAGAGAGAGAGAGAGAGAGACGAGACGAGAGAGAGAGAGAGAAGAAGTATAGAAATTAAAGGTGTGTGACAGCTCTATGGAAGCCTCAATATGCTAAGGCCACAGCAAAAAGATTTATCAAAGGATGAGCATGAGACCAAGAGACCAGAGAAAAGGAAAAAACTTATACCAGCGAGCTCGCTTAATGGAAGCCAACTTAAATCACAGATAAGACTAATATTCGAAAATTTCTCGAAAGGGCAAGAGGTTAAAACGATTGGCGAGAATTGGATGAGTTCTGCCTTCCAGCAGGAGGAATGGTGCAAGTGTTGAAAGACACGATAAAACAGACGACAAAAGAGTTATGAAAGTAGGTCCTTGCAGCCAAATGCATGAGAGAGAACAAGCAGTAAAACAATATTTAGTCAGTTTTAGTTCAAGGAAAAGAGAAGTGGGAATATATATATATATATATATATAATATATGTAACAGCAACATTTTGCTAAACAATCTTCATACATTATTATTTCGTTGTAATAACACATCTTTAAATTGAGAAATAAATAAGTTAATCCGTTTTCGTTCTTTCCACTTGATATTAGATAACAAATACTTAATACTGTGAGATATCTAACAGACTTTTTTTTTGTTTTGCAACATTTATCTAATTCCGAGTTCCAGACGAGGGGAAAGGCTCACGAGAAGGGGAATGGGTCTATCAATCACTCCTTTGCAACAACAATCATTCATTAATGGCAATGTCATTCGGCTTATCGTAATATCTTATCAAATCGCTTGCAGTTCTTCATTCATATCAAATCACTCTTTCGTAATATTAACTTAATATTCGACCCTGAAATTTACGAATACTTAAGAGCAGTAATATCGAAATTGTATATCGAAGGACATTGCACCATTTCGTCATTAAACTTTAATGCTAAAATTGAAAGATTGAACACCGGAAGACTTATTTTAGAATTCTTAGACAACTATATAGGATGTATAACATAACACAGGAGACATAACCTTTATCATTTTGGTGGTGTGTCTTTAGCACATTTGTTTTTACTAAAAAATTTATTCTTTTAATGTTTATAGCTAACTTAAAAATTTTGTTGTTTTACATATCCTAAGCAGTAATCGTAGAAATACTATGATCGCACTACCGGCGATCAGCAATGCCAGCTTTCCTATCCGATCGAGTGATCTAATGTAATACATTGAATTTCCAATATAATATATTGAATTTTCAATATAATATGTTGAATATGTCAGTATTCTGCAATGTAAAGTAGTTCATGAAAATCTAGTTCGCTGATGATAATACTTTTTATTTATTGCAAATTTTATTGACATTACTATTTTGTTAAAAAATTAATTGTTTAAACTTTTTTATTTATTATTAAATTATTTTGTTTAAACTTTTTATTTATTTATTTTTTAATTTTATTTTATTAAATTATTTTGTTTAATATTTTTTATTTAATTTTTGATATATTAAATTTTTGTTTTAGAACTTTTTTTGTTTTTTAATTTTAATTTTTAGTTTTATTGATTAAATATATATTTTTATTTTTATTTTATTTTTGTTTTATTGGTTTAAGAATATTTTGCTTTTACTTAAATTAACATTCATTTTATGCTTATTACGTAAAAAATTTACGTTTATTGACCAAATATCAATAAAATGATTAAATCAGTAAATCAGTAAAGGCAATCATTACTGCCTCCCACGCCAACATGGATCTATTGAACTATTTGATTCAAAAAATTTAGGTAGTAATTTTGCATAGACGTATGCATAAAATATTAATAAATTAGATTTTCTGTATTTTGTTTCAACGAATAAATGCCATCATTTCAAAGTTTTAGCTTCAATTAAAGTTGGCATAAGATAAATATACTAAACAAAGCAAATGATAATTGTAACAGACAGGGCAAAGCCGTAGGCATAGCGAGCTGTACATTAGGGAGTAGCTGGGCAAACGATAAGAGGAAGTCGACTCCTGTAAACAGTACAGTAAAGGTATTTTACAAAAGAAGTAGGCCTGTTGGCAATTTGTTTTTCAAACATATCAGAATGATTAAGTTTTAATATATCATAGTAATTTTAAAAAAAATTAGATAAAAAGTAAATCGTAACCTAAGCTAATTAACATACTGAAATGTGAACAAAGACTGACATATCAAAGTTTCACTAATGAAGCTACCGCAGCATAGTAATCTGAGCTGAAAGAACTAATGTAAGGATCAAAACTAAATACATTTACGTATGATAAACTGGTTAAAGATTAGCAAAGCTACTACAACGAAAGATAAAATAATAGTAATATCATACATACATCTGCCTAAATCGCACTTTTTCCTGTATATCATATACAATGTTTACTTGGTATAGTTTTTTAACAAACTTAAGTACATTTTATCATAGCCTGCTATCTATTACACTATCATGAATATTTGCAAACATATTCTAGCATAACATATTTTGAGCTAAGAACATATCATGCATATTTTTTTAACATTGCCTAATGTAGTTAAATAACTTTTTTTTTTTATGCTTATTAGTAAGGTAACTGAGACTGTTCATAAAACTTAGCATATCTTTCATTTTCTATCACATTATGACATATCAATGTTAATTTAGATATTAAATTGTAATATAAATGGTAACATTATCAAAGTACCCTACTTAATAACAGTAAAGTAGTACAATACGCCTACAAAACTTAATCTATAACCACTTTTTCAAACATAGCTCTAACACATACAATGTTATTTTTACATTATCATTGTAATTTTTAAAATGAACAACTAAAATTTTAACATAACCAGTAAAATGTTGACGTAACAAGTTTTTCACATCAATAAAAGTTAACATATCACAACCTAATAAGAATAAAGGCACAACATAACATAATGTGTGGGTTTTAATCTATAATACTGTTAAATTAACAAAGTTCCTTCTTAACAATAGTAAAATAACAAACATTGCATACATTACGCAATAACTTGTTTTACTGATATATAATACCGTATATATTATATAATATAGTAATATAGATATATATATGATATTATATATATATATATATATATTATATATATATTATTAGAATATATATTATATATAATATATCTGATATATGATATATATAAATATATAGTCTATATATTATTATATTTATATAATATATATAATAGATATATATATATATATCTTCGTGCTGTGCAATTTATCAAACATTGTTTCGATACACTATGTAAACCAAATTTTTTTTTAAAGTTATAATATAAAGAATAATGTAATTATTATATGGAAAAGTTAAAGGAACAAATAGAAAATAATTTAAGTTCTTTTGTTGAAATAGGAAAAAATAATTTGAATGCAATAGATCAATAATCAAATAGATCACAGAAGGGGTATGGGGGCTGTTTGAAGGGCAGTTTGGTATACTGATTTACTGATTTACTGCTTTAAGGGTATGTAAAATGCAAATGTTTTTTAAGTTTATAAACATAAAAGATAAAATTAGTTTTTTTAGTAAAACAATATTTAAAGAAATAAAACAAATAAACAATTTTTTATAGTAAAACATAATGTTTATAAGAACAAACAAATAAATAAAAGTTTTGTGTATGTTAGCAAAATATGCTGAATAATAGATCAATGACAATAATCATAGAAATAGATCACGAAGGGTATAGGGTATAAAGGGAACCTGGTCTATCGCATTCACAGCCTTTCAGCGCCCTCGCTGTATAAAAGATGCAAATTTTATTTAATTTGTGTAGCAGGATGGAGAATCAGACTGTCCCTATGCGATATTATTAAAGGAAAATAACAATTAAATAAATAAATTTTTATAGTAAAAACATATGTTTTTAAAGAAAAAACAAATAAAATAAAAGTTTTTGTGTTTATGTTAATACAAAATGACTTTGAATAATAGTCAATTAGATCAATAGATTATAGATCAAGAAGGTATGAGGGATGGAGTAGTTTGATTATACTGATTTACTGATTAATGCTTTAAAGTAATGTAAAAATGCAATTTTTTTAAGTTTAAACATAAAAAGAATAATTTTTTAGTAAAACAAATATTTAAAACAATTAACAAAATAAATAAATTTTTTATAGTAAAAACATAATGTTTAAAGAAACAAACAAAATAATAAAGTTTTTGTGTGTATGTTATACAAAGAATTGATTGTATCATAGATCAATAGATCAAGTAGATCAATAGATAGAAGAGGTAGGAGGTATGGAGGGCAGTTGATTTACTGATTTACTGATTTTACTGCTTTAAGGATGTAAATAGTGAAAATATTTTTTTAAGTTATAAACATAAAGGAATAAATTTTTTTTAGTTTAAAAAACAAAAGTTTAAAGAAAGAAAACAAATAAATAAATAGTTTCTGTGTTTGTTATTCAAATATGACTTGTGATCAATAGATCAGATAGATCGATAGATCACAGAAGGGTATGAGGGTATGGGGGGCAGTTTGATTTAACTGATTTACTGAATTTACTGTTTTAGGTGTGAAAATGCCAAATTTTTAAGTTATAAACATAAAAGGATAAATGTTTTTTTAGTAAAAAACGAAAGTTAAAGAAACAACAAAATAAGTAAAAGTTTTGTTATGTATACAGAATATGACTTGAAGTAATAGATCAATAGATCATAGATCACAGAAGGTATGAGGGTATGGAGGGCAATTTGATTTACTGAATTTAGCTGCTTTGAAGGTATGTAAAAATGCCAAATTTTTTAAGTTTATAAACATAAAGAATATTTTTTAGTAAAACAAAAATATTAAACAATAAACAAATAATAATTTATAGTAAAATCATAATGTTTAAAGAAAAAGACAAAATAATAAAAGTTTTTCGTATTATGAAATAGCAAATATGACTTGAATCAATAGATCGAATAGATAAAGTTCAAATAGATCAATAGATCAAGAAGGGTATGAGGGTATGGGAGGGCAGTTTGATTACTGAGATTTACTGATTTATCTGCTTTATAAGGTATGTAAATATGCAAATTTTTTTTAAGTTATACATAAAAGAATAGAATTTTTTTTTAGTAAAAACAAAATATTTAAAGAAAATAAACAAAATAAATAATTTTTATAGTAAATAACATAATGTTTAAGAAACAAAAAACTAATAAAGAGTTTTTGTGTATGTTATACCGAAAAGTATGACTTGAATCATAGATCAATAGAGTCAATAGATCACAGAAGGGTATGAGGGTATGGAGGGCAGTTTGATTTACTGATTTACTGATTTAACTGCTTAAAGGTATGTAAAACATGCAAATTTTTTTAAGTTAAGTAAAAGTAAAAAGAATAAATTTTTTTTTACCAAAACACATAGTTAAAGAAAATACTTTTTAGATAAATAATTTTTATAGTGAAAATCTAATGTTTGAAAGAAACAAACAAATAAATTAAAAAGTTTTTTTGTGTTCTTGGTAAAACAAAAATGACTTGAATCAATAGATAATAAATCAATAGATATCAGAAATGATCAATGTATAAGATAAGTTTGATTTACTGATTTTACTGAGTTTACTGCTTTAAAGATATGTAAAATGCAAAAAAATTTAAGTTATACAACTAAATAAGAATAAATTTTTTAGTAAAACAAAATTAAAAAGGTATGAAAATGATATTAAAAAAAAGGTCAAAAGTAAACATAAATTAAATGTAAAGAACTTATAAAAAATAAGTTAGAAAATTAAAGTATAAACGAGAGACAAAAAAAAAAAATAAAAATAAAATTTAAATATTAAAAAAAATAATAAAGTTAATAAATTTAAATGAAAAATAAATATTTAAAAGCAATTTAAAAAATAATAAGGTAAATAAAAATTAACTTTTTTAAACAAAGAAGCAAGAAGTCGATGCTTTAATTAGGAGTCCGTTAGGAAATTCCAAAAGGCATGTCGCTATTGAGCTTGATATTATAATATATTAATTAATATATTATAATAGTTAATATATATATATTTATATATATTATAATATATATATGTGTGTGTTGTATGTGTGTGTGTGTGTGTGTGTGGTGTGGTGTGTGTGTGTCGCTTAATATACTAATTATTATATATTATATAAAATTATGAGTATATATATACTATTATATATATAATATATATATATAGATATATAGTATATATATATATATATATATATATAGTGATAATACAATGTATGTGTGTGTGGTTGCGTGTGTGTTCGTGTATAGGCTAATATATTTATACAATTATTAATTTACTAAGTATATATATATATAGTATAATATATTATATATATCTATATAATTAATAATATATATTATATATATATTATAAGTAAGTATAGTAATATATATAATATGTGTGTGTGTGGTGTGTGTGTATGTGGATTTGTGTGTATATAGACCTAATTATCCAATATATCTATGGATAAAAATATAATATATAACATTATTATAAACATATATGCAAATATATATATTTATATATATATTAATACAAGTATGTGGGTGTGTGTGTGTGTACCTGTGTGTTTTGTATGTGCTTTATATGCTTAACATTGTTCCCTTTTAAGAAACATGAATATTGCCTTACTCTTCACTTCTTAGGTAAGTGTATATTTCTCCTTCTTGTTCATGTCAAAGGTCAAAAGAATTATGGGCAACAGGTGTCCTGTCTAGTCATTTAATACAGAGGGGTAAAAATAATATGCAGTGGGCACTCTAATATATAAATTCTCGCGAAAAAATTGAGATCGTAGAAAAAACGCATATACTTGCCGTTTTAACGCGGTAAACTGCGGTGAACGAGGGCTCCGGCTCTGGATCAGGCTCCGACTCCGGCTCCGGCTCTGCTATAGATAGCTACAAATAAGCAAATATACAAGAATTCCTGAGAAAATAATAAAAAAGCATTCCAGATTTTCCAGATAAATCTGCATCTGCTGGAAATAAAAATCTACGGTTAAAAAAATGCTGGAAAATGCTGGTTGTGCTCTGGGAATCTGCATCTGCTGATCGTGCTCACTATACTACTCATACTGCGAAGAAACTTTTAGCTGTACAATTGACCATAATTTAAATAATAAGAGTTTTGGCCATTAACAGGATGAGAAATTCGGTAAATGGAACTAAAATAACATCTAGGGAACAATTGTTTTGAAATGTATTGCTAATATAGCTTTAATTAACTTTTTAATTTATAATAGAGTCAAACTGTGTAACACTTAACGCGATCACAACATTGGTACATAAACTGTTTCCGTTATGGTTGGTTATTTTCGTTCGCAGCCATGACGTATGATTATTGCAGGGTTTAAGGTTCGTGGGCGGGTCTAGAGTTCGTTCGCTTGCGAGAGGCTTTGATAGTGGGTTATGGGTAAAGTTTTTTTATACTGATTTATTCAGAAAATTTTTATTTAAAAAAATAAATTAATTGGTTTTTGTGGTTGATAAATTCATAATTGAAATTTTGAAGGGCATGCATAAGAAGGAGGAGTAAATTAACGATGAGATAGGTATGTTTCGCTCGATTCTGGAATGTGCATAGCAATGTGTAGCGATTGCTCCCTGTGGATTATTGAAGCTATAATTTGAAACTATATTCGTTTTTTACGCATTTATGTCCGTTGAGTAGAGAGCTTAGGAATTTTGCATTTTGTCGAG